>JAIUZE010074003.1:0-114227 GCA_022085475.1 Heliosperma pusillum
TTTTATGATTTCAAGTAGTTTTACCGTCAAGGAGTGTTGAGACTCGTTATTGGAGACGTTCGATAACTAGTTTTCTCAGTTATTGATGCGAAAATGTATCTTTTAAAGTCTTTGATTTGGGACGTTGGTGTTCGTAACAGCTGACGAGAACCTTCCGCCCCAGTGATAAGACTCTGTAATTTATTCACGAATATATTTTTAACAATTTTGAAATAGACCTACATATATGTTACGTTCCTTCTTCTAAGTTTCGAGGACGAAACTTTTTAAAAGGAGGGGTGATTGTAACAACCCGAAAAGTACCCAATTTTTCTAGTAAAAATATTTACTAACACTTTTCAGTAGAACTTAAGTTTTAAAAATAGAAATTTTTGTTCCGAGTCTTATTTTGAAATTCCGCGTTCGTATTTGGAATTTTTGAAGGATTCCATGAAAAGACCGTTTTTAGTCATCTTTGACTTTTCTTGACAAAAGTCGTCTTTGACTTTTCCTTGACTTTTTAAAGTCGTCATTGACTTTTTCTTGACTTTTAAGTCGTCATAAACTTTTCTTGACTTTTAAGTCATCTTTGACTTTTCTCGACTTTTCAGTCAACTTGGACTTCCGTTGACTTTTCCCGACTCGTCTCATAAGTTTGAAGACCGAAATTTTATTTAAAAAAATATTATTTTTGATTTATTTTTATTTGGATTTATTAAGATTTATCATAATTTAATATAATTATTTTGAATTTATTCGGAATTTAAAGAATAACGTTTACGGTTTTAACCGAACGTTATTTAATTATTCCCGACTCATCGTAAAGCGCGAAACGAAACCGAAACTCGACTTTGGCATGAGTCACGCGCCCAGGTCATCGTTTTCCACTCACATTAGATATTTTAATTCTTTTGATTAAACTAATAATAATATCTAGATATTTAGTTACTTTATCGATCAGTTAACGAAAATTACGCAAATCGTTTACAAAACTGACCCGATATCACCCATACCACACGGTTTTTCTTCCTCTCTTAGCCTTGATATTTTATTTCTTTTCATTACAATAACATAAGATCTTGATATTTAATTCAATTAACTTAATATCTAATTAATTACGGTAATATAATTATTATACCGGGTCAATTCCATAACCACAATTTCAAACCCCAACTCACTAGTTTGCTCTATATTACACGACACTCCTCACCCCACTTTACTCACAAACAACTTTTCATTTTTCAACAAATCAAATTAAGATCAAAATATCACTTTCTTTAATCGTTCTTGAGCGTTCTTCGCGTTCTTCATCCGTTCTTCATAGTTCTTGAGCAAAACCTTCATAAAACCTTCATTTCTTAATTAAATCCGTCCTAACTTATATTTCTAGGACCTCCTCTTCGCTCCCCATCTTCAAGTACGTTTTATTTCCAATTCCGACAAAATCGTTTTCAACACTTTAATTATGGAAATTCATATTTTTAGTTCTAATAATGTTTTCTTGTCTTTTCTGATAGGGGAAGATTTTGAAGACGAGTTGGGAGACTCGTATATTTTGGGTGAAGATTAGTAGGAGGGTTTCTTAATTATATACTTATTATTATTATTTTGGAGCTAAGTGGGTTGCTAGCTAAGGTAACGATTCCGAGTTACTCGACGAATAAATGTTACATAGCTTTGGTTTTTCTTTAGTTTTGGTTCATCTTTAGTTTTTGTTCATATTATTATGATTTGATGATTTTTAGTTAGTAACATGTTAAGTAGTAGTTATTATGGTGTTTTATGATTTTATAACATGTTGGTTGTTCTTGATGAATTTGGATGATTCTTAATAATCATGATTTTTGTATGATTGATGGTTGTTTTGATTGTTTAAAAATGGATGTTGTTAATTAAAAACATGTTAGAATTAATGTGGAATTTGGGGTGGTTGTTTAAGTGGTGGACGGAATTAGTGGTGGTGGTGAACCGGACCAGACCGGCCGGTCCAGGCCGGTTCAGACCCGGTCTGGGCTGGTCCATGGTGGGTCCGGGGTTTGGTCTTTGGGTTGTGTCGATGTTTGATTGTTTAATTGTTGTTTGGCGGGTTTTAATTATGTTAAAGCATGCGGGGATTAATTAGAAACGGTTTTTAGTAAAACCGTTAAAAAAGGCCAAAACAGCCATTTTTAGCAAAACAGGCCCGTGGGGCCCATCTAAGCCCATGTGGGGTCCGGCCCAACTCAGCCCGTGGGTCCCACTTTGGGACTTGTGACGGTTTTTGAGTTATCGTCATTTTTATCGTGTTTTGTAATATTTAGCAAGTGGGAAATATTAATACGTAAAATATTTAATTAAAAAGGTTTTTCATAAAATTATTATTTCTCACATGTTGGAAATTATAAGACGAGATCGTAGTTTAATTGGATATCATTTAAGTCAAGCGGGGTTTTACGTAATATTTAATAATTCACATGTTAGAAGTTTTATTAAAATAACATGTAATGAATATGTTGATTTTATGTCTATGTGATAAAGACTCTGTTTCTAGCCGGTTTGATCCAACGGGTTTGGTCAAACTAAGATATAGTCAGCCCCGATTTGACTGATGACCCGTCGCGGGACTCGGGTCGGGGATTTGTCTTCAAGTAAGGTTGTATTTAATTAATGAATTAGCCTGAGTAGATATGAGGCGATATGTTATTTGATTATGATTTATATGCAATTAGTCACATGTTAGGAAATGGTTTCCGTGACTGTTTAATTATATGGTTGGTGTCGTGTTGACTAAGTACCCATAGAGAATAATGAGTATATGGCGTCTTGACCATTCTAATTCTAAATGAGTAGCTTGGACCATGACATTGATAGGCAGGTACTGTCTTTAACGAGTATATGTTCACTTGTTGATAGCTTTTGTGTCTCGGCTTGGTGGGTTTATATCCAAGTCGGGGCATGGCTGCCTGATCCGTTTTGGGACTAGAGCCAGCTTACGTACTAGCCATCTCTGCTTAGGTGGTCGCCTAGTAGAGTTTCTCATAGACGGTTATGTCATGGGACGGGGAACGGAATAGCTGTTGTCGCTAGGTCTGATCAGTCTAGGACTAGGATGTTTTTCCTACCTTGTGGGATAGCCTCGAGTTACAGAAGTCGACTATTGACTGTTCTAAGAACTTATGCCTGTTTCTAGAAGTATTGGTCTTTCATGTTTGTATGATTCTATGAGTTCTAGAAGGTGAGATGCAAGCCGGCTAGGATTGATAGAGTTTGGATTACCGGTTGTTAACTGATTCACATGATTACGTGTTGATTAGGGTCGAGGGTATCACGGCCATGTTTCTGAGAGGACCCTCTGAGCTAGCATACCAGCTTCCCTACCTCTTGTTATATTTTATTATCGGATTCACATGATAGCTTTCATATGATAGGTTATATGTTAGTTAATTGTTTCATAACATGAAAAGCATATCTTATATGTTTAAGTTTTGTATTTTCCATATACATTGCTTTTATGTTATTCATGTTTCATTAAACTCGACATTTTGTGGCTGGGAGAACTCGGAGTTACTCCCCACTGACTGTGGCTTCCGTGTTTATATTTAATGCGGTCGAACAGGTGGTGATGCATACTTTGGGTACAGTGACGAGCTAGCGAGCGAAGTATTTACCTTGGACCTATATTCGGTTCTTAGATTGTATATTATTATACACTATTTTATTTCCGTATTTATACGGGAGATATGTCTCCCGTCTTGTATATTTCTTTTGTATATTAGTATTTCCGTTTTGTAATGACTCTTTTTATTTATGACACCCTTGTTATTTATTTAAATTACTTGTTTTTCTTTCCGCAAAATTTGAGGGTGTCACAGTTGGTATCAGAGCATTTTTGCTCCCGACGCACGTTTGTGTACCCTTGTATAAATAACTTGACCTTAATAAAATAATAAACTGTGAGATAGAATGGTAGGATGGTTAGATTAGGATTTATGTTGTAGTCTATTTGTTTATGCTAATTGTTAGGAGTAACTTAATTTGTTTTGTTTCTTATGAAGACGGTTGGACCTCGTGTAGAAGAGATCGTTGTTGCTGCCAACCAGGTCCCTCCTCATAAAGAAGACAATTGCCAAGTAGGCTATGCTTGGGAGGCTAGCCAGATTGCTAGGAGCAATATTACGCCTTATGGTGGAATATGTGTTACCTAGAAGGAGTATCCTCTACCGAAGATTTGAAGATTTATAAGCCTAATTGAAGTGAATTCCTTCTTCATCTTTGAATTCTCTTGTCCTTATAGTATTATGCTTTCTTCCTTCCATCTAGGTGCTTCTTTCTCTTCCAACCTTTTTGCATCTTGAAAATTTCTCTTGATAGTTCCTCCATCTTACCATTGGTATCCTTACCTCCCTCTGGTAACATTTTGTGGATGTCATACCCATTTGTTTGAGGTATATTATACTTAGTCGGGAGAACTTTGAATTTTGTGGAATATGAGTGTTAGTTAGAATGAACTTGTGATTCGAGGAAATAGTATAGATCTAACTTCACCCTATGGTGGTGAGAATGGGTATCCTTGAGGAAAGTGTGGTAAGGTATGTCTAATGATTTTAATGCTTGAAGCTTGTCATGACTTGTGTGTAAATAGTTCATGATATTCGAAGGTGTAAAGTCGAATGAGTTGGCTATTACGTCTTAACTCATTGGTAATTTAGTCTTTTGGAATTAGAAGTTAGTATTGGTTTGAAGACCATGCTTATGATATGCCTATTTTGGAGTAAAGAAGAAGTTTCGAATATGATGCCTGACCATCCTATTAAGCTAGTTCAGTGTTTAGATGATTACAAGGATTTGAGGATAAACTTAGGAGGAAATGCTCCTAGTGGTTTTTAGACTATGAAAACTTGAAGTTGCAATATCATTTCTTTTTGAGGATCGAATTAAGCATAATGGTGGTTGGTTGTTGTGGTTAAGAGTTTTAGTGGTTCTTTAAATGTTACTTGAAAAAAAGTTGTTGTCGTTAAATGTTGGACCCTAACGAGAATAAATACTTTGAGGAATTAAGATTGGATGACACAACTTGAGGAATATCGTCATAAGCGAAAAACTGATGTATTTAGAGTTTGGAAGAGATAAATAAATTGATTTACGGTCGCATTGCCCTATAATTGGCAAAAGTTAAGTGAAATGAGATTGGGTAACTAATCTCTTTTGAAGATTTGTGTTTTAACTTTTGAAGATGAGAAAGTTCATTGTTAATAACTTAGGATAAGGAATTTTGGAATAAATTGGAGCAAAGGATTTCGTAGTAAGCCTCTTTTACGTTGTGGTTGTTAGCGATCTTGTTTCCCTAATTATAAATATTTTGATGGTGGTTTCCAATAAGAGTTTTAATGGAGCTAAGAAGATTAGAGTTCGTAATGAATCTTTCATGGGCGGTTAGTTATGGAGTTTACCGTACCGATGGACCTTAGAAGATTCTGATTGAAATTGAATAATTGGGAGTTGTTACTCCATGTGTCATGCTTATGAAATATTTTTGGTAGGAATCTGATGATCGACATTCGAATTGTCATAGATGGATGATAGTTTTGTGATTCATTCCTCTCTTTTCTCTCTTTCTTTTCGATTTATTCTTTCGAATATTTCGTTCCTTCTATCAATTATCATCTCGTATAGATAGGTTATTAAAAGCTTTAGTTAGAAATTTTAGGTATAGATAGTAGTGTTATTACTTTTACTATAGAATTTTTTTTAATTAAAAGCTTTTAGAAATGTTTTATGATTTCAAGTATTTTACCGTCAAGGAGTGTTGAGACTTGTTATTGGAGACGTTCGATAACGAGTTTTCTCATTTATTGATGCGAAAATGTATCTTTTAAGTCTTTGATTTGGACGACGAGGTTTTTGACCGCGGACGAGAACCTTCCGTTCCATTGATAAGATCCTATATTTATAGTACAAGTATATTTTTAACAGTTTTGAAATAAACCTACATATATGTTACGTTCCTTCTTCTAAGTTTCGAGGACGAAACTTTTTAAAAGGAGGGGTGATTGTAACAACCCGAAAAGTACCCAATTTTTCTAGTAAAAATATTTACTAACACTTTTCAGTAGAACTTAAGGTTTTAAAATAGAAATTTTTGTTCCGAGTCGTATTTTGAAATTCCGCGTTCGTATTTGGAATTTCTGAGAGATTTCATGAAAAGACCGTTTTTAGTCATCTTTGACTTTTCTTGACTTTTAAGTCGTCTTTGACGTTTCTTGACTTTTTGAAAGTCGTCATTGACTTTTCTTGACTTTTAAGTCGTCCTAAACTTTTCTTGACTTTTAAGTCATCTTCGACTTTTCTCGACTTTTCAGTCAACTTGGACTTCCGTTGACTTTTTCCCGACTCACCTCATAAGTTTGAGGACCGAAATTTTATTTAAAAAAAATAATATTTTTGATTTATTTTTATTAGATGTATTAAAGAGTTATCATAATTTAATATAATTATTTGAATTTATCGGAATTTAAAGAATAACGTTTACGGTTTTAACCGACGTCATTGTTAAACTATTCCCGATCTCATCGTAAATCCCGTCAACAAAATCGAAACTCGATTTGGCATGAGTCACACGCCCATGTCATCGTTTCCACTCACTTGAGATATGTAAATTTGTTGCGATTATTAAAAACTAATACAAAATATCTAAGATATTTGTAGCTTTATCGATCCGTCCGTTTAAATTACGCAAATCGCTCAAAATCAGACCCGATTCCTACCCATTTCACACGCCCCATGTCACCTATTTTTCACTCATGTTAGATCTTGTAATTAATATGATTAAACTAATAATAATATCTAAGATATTTGTAACTTTATCGGTCTGGCAACTTAAATTCCGCAATCGCTTAAAAACAGACCCGATTTGTGTTCATTTCTCACGTCTCCTTTGTCCTCTCATAGGGCTTGATATTTTCATTTCTTTTCATTAATATAACATAATATCTAGATATTTAATTTAATTAACGTAATATTTAATCAATTACCGTAAGATAATTATTTAACGCGAGTTAATTCCGTAACAACAATTTCAAAATCCGACTCCATATTTCCTCTATAATACACGGCTCCCTCACCCAACATAACTCACCAACAACTTTTCATTTTACAATAAATCAAATAAAGATCAAAATATCACTTTCTTTAATCGTTCTTCGTGTTCTTCGTCGTTCATCATTTGTTCTTCATCGTTCTTGAGCAAAACCTTCATAAATCCTTCATTTCTTAATTAAATCCGTCCTAATTTATATTTCTAGGATCTCCTCTTCGCTCCCCATCTTCACGTACGGTTTTATTTCAATTCCGACAAAATCGTTTTCAAAACTTTAATTATGGAAAATCTATTTTTACTTCTAATAATGTTTTTCTTGTCATTTCTTATAGGGGAAGATTTTGAAGACGAGTTTGTAGACTCGTATATATTGGGGAAAGATTAGAAGACGGGTTTCTTAGTTTATACTTCTTATTTTGGTGCTAATTGATTTTTCTAGCTAAGGTAACGATTCCGAGTTACTCGACGAATAGATGTTACATACCTTAGTAGCTTTGGTTTTTTTTAGTTTTGGTTCATCTTTAGTTTTTGTTCATATTATTATGATGTTATGATTTTTAGTTAGTAACATGTTAAGTAGTTGTTATTATGGTGTTTTATGAATTTATAACATGTTGGTTGTTCTTGATGAATTTGGATGATTCTTCATAATCATGGTTTTTGTATGATTGATGGTTGTTTTGATTGTTTAAAAATGGATGTTGTTAATTAAAAACATGTTAGAATTAATGTGGAATTTGGGGTGGTTGTTTTAGTGGTGGCCGGAAATTGTGGTGGTGGTGAACCGGACCAGACCAGCCGGTCCAGGCCGGTTCAGAACCGGTCTGGGCTGGTCCATGGTGGGTCCGGGTTTTGGTCTTTGGGTTGTGTCGATGTTTGATTGTTATGTTGTTGTTTTGACGGGTTTTAATTATGTTAAAGCATGCGGGAATTTTTAAGAAACGGTTTTGTAAAAAAATGTAAAATCTGCCAAAACAGCCCAATTAGGCCCGTGGGCCCATTCAGTCCCATGTGGGGTCCGGCCCAACTCAGCCCGTGGGTCCCACTTTGGGACTTGTGACGGTTTTTGAGTTATCGTCATTTTTATCGTGTTTTGTAATATTTAGCAAGTGGGAAATATTAATAAGTAAAAGATTTAATTAAAAAGGTTTTTCATAAAATTATTATTTCTCACATGTTAGAAATTATAAGACGTGATCGTAGTTTATTTTGATATCCTTTAAGTCAAGCGGGGTTTTACGTAGATTTAATAATTCACATGTTAGAAGTTTTATTAAAATAACATGTAATGAATATGTTGATTTTATGTCTATGTGATAAAGACTCTGTTTCTAGCCGGTTTGATCCAACGGGTTTGGTCAAACTAAGATCTAGTCAGCCCCGATTTGACTGATGACCCGTCGCGGGACTCGGGTCGGGGATTTGTCTTCAAGTAAGTTGTATTTAATTAATGAATTAGCCTTAGTAGATATGAGGCGATATGATATTTGATTATTATTTATATGCAATTAGTCACATGATAGGAAGTTCTTTCCGTGACTGTTTGATTGTATGATATATGTCGTGTTGACTAAGTACCCATAGAGAAGTATGAATATATGGCGTCTTGACCATTCTAATTCTAAATGAGTATCTTGGACCATGACATAGATAGGCAAGTACTGTCTTTAACGAGTATATGTTCACCGTCGATAGCGTTTGTGTCACTGGCCTGGGCCTTTTGATACCAAGCCGGGGGCATGGCAACCTAAGAGTTCCGCTTTGGGAAGGGAGCCAGCTTAAGTACTAGCCATCTCTGCTTAGGGGGTCGCCTAGTAGAGTTTCTCATGTACGGTTATGTCATGGGACGGGGAATGGAATAGCTGTTGTCGCTAGGTCTGATCAGTCTAGGACTAGGATGTGTTCCTACCTTGTGGTATAGCCTCGAGTTACAGAAGTCTTCTATTGACTGTACTAGGAACTTATGCCTGTTTGTAGACGTATTGGTCTTTCATGTTTGTATGATTCTATGAGTTCTAGAAGGTGAGATGCAAGCCGGCTAGGATTGATAGAGGTTGGATTACCGATTGTTAACTGATTCACATGATTACGTGTTGATTAGGGTTTGAGTGTATCAACGGCCATGTTTCTGAGAGGAACCTCTGAGCTAGCATACCAGCTTCCCTACCTCGAGTTATAGTTTATTATCGGTTTCACATGATAGCTTCCACATGCTAGGTTATTTGTTAGTTATCTGTTTCATAACATGAAAAGCATATCATATATGTTTAAGTTTTGTATTTTCCATATACATTGCTTTTATGTTATTCATGTTTCATTAAACTCGACATTTCGTGGCTGGGAGAACTCGGAGTTACTCCCCACTGACTGTGGCTTCCGTGTTTATATTTAATGCGGTCGCACAGGTGGTGTGATGCATATTTGGGTACATTGACGAGCTAGCGAGCGAAGTATTTACCTTGGACCTTATTCGGTTCTTAGATTGTATATTATTATCCACTCTTTTATTTCCGTATTTATACGGGAGATATGTCTCCCGTCTTGTATAATTCTTATGTATAATATTATTTCCGTTTTGTAATGACCCTTTTTATTTATGACACCCTTCGTTATGTATTTAAATTATTTTTTTCTTTCCGCAAATTTGAGGGTGTCACAGATTCAATTATGCCCTTTAGATCTACAATTTAACATGCGATCGCTATCATTAAACGAGTTCTATTCAATTATCGTAGCCTATCTTAGTCGTAAACCGGTCGGTGTTAATCCTAATTTGCGAGACTAGTTAATTAATCCTGGCCAGTAATCAAACAAATAGAATTAAAACGATAATCAAACGATAACCATGCAATTGCAATTCAATTAATTAATCTACCCCTTCTAACGATCCTAAATCCCCTTTCAACCCTAGAAAGGAATTTAGCTACTCATAACAATATTAATAACAACGGTAATAAATAAAGTAAACATGATTAACAATTATGAAAGGATGAACAAAGAATAATTAAAGAACTAGAAGGTAACTAACTGAATAACAAAGGAAGATTAAAGAATACCGATTACAAGCTTGAACTAAAGACAATCGTCTTGATGAATAAAATCCAGAGGCAAAGCAAGCTAAATTAGGTTTTCTAATATTAAAGCCCATAAGCATGAAAGACGAGCTTTCCTTTTATAATACAAATCTAATTAATTAGGTTAAACTAGTTTAGGAAAATACGAAAAGGCGTCGAAAAACTAGGTTGCTCGATCGAGCAAAGTACATCTGCTCGATCGAGCAGCCATCACCATGACTCGGCAGAGCAAGGGCTTCTCCTCGGTCGAGCATCCCTTCTTTTGGCTTGTTTCTTCGATTTTCTTCATTTATTCTCTTTCGTTCTCGATTCCCGTGCCTAACCTTCCACGATCTGACTCCGCCATGCTCCATATCAACTCAAAAAGCTCCAAATGCATCCAATCTGCATTAAAACATAATAGAAGCGGCAGAATCGATATTCTAGCTAAAACAGCATAGAAATAAGCAAGGAAAGACGGTAAATTGAGTTATATGTGTCTAAGGGAAGCATAAAATATGTATATAAATAATGATCATCATACTCCCCCAAACCAATCCTTTGCTTGTCCCTAAGCAAAGCACTCAACACTATACAAGGAAGAACAAACAAATGGTGAATGAAAAACTCAAAGCTAATGTAAATGCACATACAAATCCCAAGCTATCCATATCTATAACAAAGTAATGACCAAGTTGTACCAATAAAACGAATTCAAAGGCACGGGAAAGTAGAAAACGCAGCTCATATTCCAAGATTTTACATGATACCGTAGTATAGACAAAAACCAAATACCTTTCAATCTTGCAAGGCTCAAGTTGTCGGATTCTCGCGGATTCACTCATGCACTCATAAGTTTATGTAAGGGTGAGTTTTGTGAAGATAGAAGGAAATAGAAACACTCACTCAACTTATGAAACATGCATGCATTCTAATGTGATAGTAATTTCCCTAACTAATACGCATTCGCTAAAAAGCGCATGAATCAGGACAACAAGGGAGGCTAATGGGTGAAGGTATAGAAGTGGATTGTGCCAAGGCACGTATGGGAATGTGGGGCTAAGACCGGTAGTCGCAGCAACACGTACCAAAACAAATCTACAAGACTAGCACAAATCAACCCGACTAGAGAAATCATCTTAAACTTTGACAACACAAGAGAGAAATCGATATTGCTCTTTGAAAAATGCATTAGACTCTAGTAAATTTCCTTTCATCATCCCTTGAACAATTCAATGAAGCAACATATTTTTTCCTTTTTCCTCTTTTTTTTTTTTTTTCTTTTCTTTTTTCTTTTTCTCATCATATCTTTCTCCTTTTTTTCTTTTTTCTTTTGCTTCACAACATTGCTCAACAAAGGGAATAAATAACACAATTGCCAACATACTTGCTACACCCATTTGATATTCTTTTTCAAAAATCCCGACCCAACCATAGTAGACAAGTACATAAGAAAAACATGCAACTGCGACTGTCCCGATAAGGTAGGCAAATTCTAGGAATGTAGCTACTATATGGCTTGTAAAACAGGCTACAAAAGGCTCAAATTGGCTAAACATAAAGAACTCAATAATAAGGGTATAAAATCAAGTCTTTTTGGCTATGTGAGGCTTATTTGAACAAAAAGAACCACCTTTCCTCATGTACTTATCAAACGAACGCGTACAGTATTAAGAAACGAATGTCACACCAATGCAATTTGATGTTACACATTCCACAAGGAGTACCACACTCAAGCCTAAAGACAATGAGACCAGTTTATTGATGTTCCTGGCCTAGGAAGCTCTATAGACCTCAGAATTTTAAGTGGTTTACCAACAAAAATGGCCAAATCTAATTAGCATAAGGTATGTCAAAAACGGTCAAGACTTGTCCTATGAGCTTTGTTTTCAAAAGTAGTAAGTCAAAACAATGTACATGGACAACTTATTTGGGATTCAAATGCAGAAACAATGCAAATTATCATCATTATTATTCAACTTCACCAAGACTCGACCTAATAAAATAAAAACATGTTTTTGGATTTTGTAAATTTTTCAATTTTTATGATTTTTTTTTCTTTCACATAACGGAAATAAACACACAAAATAAATAAAGACTCTCCCCCAAACCTAAATGTCACAGTGTCCTCAGTGTGACGCTAACAGCACAACAATCACATATCAACCAATATCAACAACCTAAGGGACGCAACTAACAAAGGGAAAAGGGGAAGTAACTAAAAGATAATACAATAAAAGAAAGTACAAGGATAGATAATACCAGCTTTTATAGACATAGCCTCCCCCAAACCAGCTGCAAAATAGGGGCGTAGTGACCAGCTGTCACTACTGCTCATCATCATCACCATCATCATCATCATCATCATCAGCATCAGCCCTCTGAGCAGCACTAGAAGAAGAGGCCCAATATGGCTCACCAAAACCACCAACCAGAGCATCTGGTCGGCTAGGAGGATACCATGAACGACCCAGGCAACCAAAATCGTGACTAAACTCCTGGGAAAACTGCTGATCGAGAAGTCACCCCATAGTTATCGAACACACCACTCTCGTCACCCGGACCTCAGTAGTATCTCGGCATAGTCCAACCAGCAGTAGCATTAAGATCCGTCCGCATAAGGTTCTCCCAAAGTCCCCTCATCACCAAGTCATTATTAACTCCTTGGTGAATCCTAATCTCCCTCTCCAAAGCCGGATCATAGGTGTAAGCAGGTGGAGGGTAAGGGTAAGGAGTGGGGGTGGGTGCGAAGTGTGGAGTCGGGGTGGTGGTAGTCTGAGCATAAGAGGATGGGGTGATCCGCCGAAGAGGTCGACGGTTCTCGGCCAAAGTAAAAATAAGCTCAGGAGGAACCACATAAGAACAAGGGGGAGGGGTAGGTCTGTGGGAAATAACAGTTTACTTCCCCTTTAAATTTAGGATTATAACAAAATTATATAATATGAATTGCGAGTCATAAATATGAAAACGATATAAAATATAGAGAAAACGAATTGAACCTTTGGTCCTAGCAAAAGGCCTAAGAACAAATATCAAAGCAGATATCCTCCTAATCGTCTCACCCAAGATAGATCGAGAAATGCCCTTGTATTTGCTAGAAAACTTTTTCAAAAGTTACTGTTAACTTTTTTTTTTGTGTTGTGTGAATAATGGAGGCACTTGTGAGAAATGAAATTAGGGTTAGAATTTTTTTATTCCTCTTCCCTTATGTTTCACGGCACACATAGTAGGTTTTATGAGGAGATATTTCTCCTCAAAATAACTACCCATTGACCGAAAATTCCAGAGTGAATCTTGACTTTATTTCGGTCAAATTCGCTTTAATATATAATGTTATACATATTATATTTGTCTAATATATTGTCATACATTAATAAGGTCCATTACAACATTTTGAAGTGGATATATTAATATAACAATTATTATGACAATCGTATAATATATACTTCAATTTATAAATATCGGTATATTTATAATCCTGCTAATTAAATATAACGGTTTATGTTTAATTACGAATTAACATTTTAATTCGTTTAAGCTCACATTATACACTACAACTAAATATAACATTTTATATTTAATTACGAATTACAATTAATTCGTCTTAGCTAACATTATTTAATCGTTATTAAATAATTATATCATCATCACATTGACTAACCTTTTAGTCAAAACACCGACTAACCTTTTAGTCATTAAATAAGGCATCAATATGATTATTTTCTCAAATAATCACATCTCTCAATCACATCCTTTAGGTGTGACTTTTAGGGACCAGTTGATCACCGCCATCTGTATGACAATAACGTCAAACTTATCTAGCAAGCCAACCGTTATCGATAAACGTTAATCAACTGATTACAATACAAAGTATACCCTGTGAACCTACAGAGATTTATTTATGTTATTGCACTAACTGTGGAGGACACTGGCTCCAACAATCTCCCACTTGTCCGTACAAGTGTATGTGCGATAACCGATTCTCATATCCATAATAAATTTCTCCCACTCAATGTAAACCAATTTGCAAAGTCCGTATTCACAAAGGTCGTAGTTTACAAGTGATCAGTATCAAGAGTGGTTTCCTCGACTAGAGAGTAACTTAACTGATAAACGAATCTTTATTCGAGCATGGCCATGCATTTCAGTTACAACTCCTCGAGTGGCCCTGAGAAATAACATAACCTGATAAAGGTTGGATATTTTCTTCAACTCGAATCTTGCAGATACAAGCGCAGTATGAAATGACCCAGTAAAAATCTACTTAGCCTCCTGTTACGGTCGACCATGAGAAAGAAACCAAAGTCACCCAAAAACTGCCTTAATCTCAAGAGACAGTCGATAGTCAAAAGAATCGAATCTAGGAACACTATGGACGTCCTATCCACGACCTGGCACCTAATGTTCTGAAACATTTAGGACTCCATAACGTTGTCACAAAATTGTCCTGCGAGGTATCATTATAACTCGCATATGTGATCGATCAGTCAACTGTTTGACTTATGGCTCGTTGAACCCACCATCAATCGACTTCACAGAATAATTGCCAGAGTTATCAGCTCATGTAGGCGATTACGGACCAAAACAAATATAATGTAATTCAGTTCACTTTGTGGTGTTCAATGTTGTCAGTACAACCCACATGAAAAACAAAATATAAAACAAAACGATGATTTCATAGATAGTTTTATGAAAAAGATACAGGTGTCTAATCCATATAAAACAACTAATACAACTCAGGAACACGTTTGATTCCCATGGAAATAACGTGCCCTTCATGCTTATCATATCTCAATGGTTTAGTGAGAGGATCTGCGACGTTATCATCCGTAGCAATCTTGTCTATCACTATTTCCCTTTGCTCCACGTAATCTCGGATCATGTGAGCCTTCCGTTGTACATGCCTAGACTTGTTGCTGGACTTGGGCTCCTTAGCCTGGAAGATGGCACCACTATTATCACAATAGATGGTGATCGGGTCATCCGAACTAGGAACTACAGTTAGTCCTTGTAAGAATTGACGCATCCATATAGCTTCCTTCGCAGCCTCTGAAGCAGCATAGTACTCGGACTCAGTCGTAGAATCTGCTATAACATTTTGTTTGGAGCTTTTCCAGCTGACCGCAGCGCCATTAAGAGTAAACACGAATCCAGACTGAGATTTCGAGTCATCTCGATCCGTTTGGAAGCTAGCATCTGCGTAACCGGTTGCGCATAGCTCAGTGTCACCTCCATAAGTCAATACCCCAATCCTTAGTCCTCCGTAGGTACTTAAGGATATTCTTAACAGCTATCCAGTGTGTTTCACCTGGATTGCCTTGGTAACGACTCGTCATACTCAATGCATATGCCACGTCTGGACGTGTGCATATCATGGCATACATGATCGATCCTATAGCTGATGCATAAGGAATCCGACTCATGCGCTCGACCTCTTCCGATGTCTTTGGTGCCTGAGCTTTACTCAAATGCATCCCAGAAATCATTGGAAGGTTCCCCTTCTTGGAGTTGGTCATGCTGAACCTCTCAAGAATCTTATCTATATAAGACTCCTGACTGAGGGATAACATCCGTCGTGATCTATCTCTGTAGATACGGATCCCCAAAATTCTTTGTGCCTCGCCCAGATCTTTCATCTGGAAGTGGTTCTTTAACCAAACTTTTACCGAAATTAAGAGAGGTATGTCATTCCCAATCAAGAGTATGTCATCAACATACAATATTAGGAAGACAATCTTGCTCCCACTCGACTTGATATATAAGCATGGTTCCTCGACCGATCGAGTAAATCCATTCTCTTTTATCACCTGGTCCAAAACTATTTGAGTCCAACTCCGAGAAGCTTGATAAGTCCATAAAAGGACACGCTTAAGCTTGCATATCTTCTTAGGATTTTTAGGATTAATGAAACCTTCGGGTTGTACCATGTACAACTCCTCCTCCAAAGAACCGTTTAAGAAGGCGGTTTCACATCCATTTGCCAAATTTCATAGTCATGAAAAGCGGCAATCGCTAAGATTATCCGAATGGAACGCAGCATAACTACGGGTGCAAAAATTTCATCATAGTGCAATCCTTGCACTTGAGTGAAACCCTTTGCCACTAGTCATGCCTTGTATGTATCTGGTTGTTCTTCTACAGAATGCTTTATTTTATAAAGCCATTTGCATTGAAGAGGCCGAACCTTATCAGGTAAGTCAACCAGATCCCATACGTCATTCTCATACATAGAGTCCATCTCGGATTGCATGGCTTCAAGCCATAGCTTAGAGTCGGAATAGGTCATGGCACCTTTATAGGTAGCGGGTTCGTTACTCTCTAGGAGTAAAACGTCATCTCTCCCATTCTCCTCGACCATACCAATGTATCTGTCTGAAGGAATGGAGACTCTACCCGACCTGCTGGGTTCCTTAGGAATATTTACCGCAGCCGATGATGAAGGAATAATTTTCTCCATTGGTTGCTCGGTTGTTGGTTCTTGAATCTCCGACAGATCGAAGGTTCCATTATTTGTCCTATTCTCGAGAAATTCTTTCTCTAAGAACGTCGCACTAGCCGCAACAAAAACACGATGTTCGGTAGGCGAGTAAAAGTAATGACCAAACATCCCTTTTGGATAACCAATAAAGTATGTCTTGACCAATCGTGGGCCGAGCTTATCGTCAGGTCTCCACTTGACATAAGCCTCGCAGCCCCAAACCCGAATAAAGGACAAGTTAGGGACCGTTCTCTTCCATAATTCATATGGAGTCTTGTCTACAGCTTTAGACGGACTTCGGTTAAGTATTAGAGCAGCTGACAATAGAGCATATCCCCACAATGAGTCAGGTACAACCGTGTGACTCATCATGGATCGAACCATATCAAGCAATGTTCGATTTCTCCGTTCGGACACACCATTTAATTGTGGTGTTCTAGGTGGAGTTAGCTGTAGTACTACACCACAGTCTTTAAGGTGTCGATCAAAATCCTTCGAAAGATATTCGCCACCACGATCTGAACGTAGTGCTTTAATCTTTCTATCCAGTTGGTTTTCAACCTTATTCTGGAATTCCTTGAACGTGTCAAAGGACTCACTTTTATGCTTCATTAAGTAGACATAACCATATCTACTCAAATCGTCCGTGAAAGTGATAAAATATCTATAGCCATCTCTAGCGTTGATTGACATAGGTCCACACACATCAGTATGTATGAGTCCTAATAGGTCAGCAGCGCGCATTCCAACACCTTTGAAGGAAATTCGAGTCATTTTGCCTATGAGACATGATTCACACGTGCCAAAAGATTCATAGTCAAATGGGAGATAGTCCCATTATCAATGAGCTTTTTCACGCGTTTTTCATTTATGTGTCACATACGGCAATGCCATAAATAGGTTTGATCTTTGTCACCAACCTTTGCTTTCTTACTACTCACATGCATTATATCTGTGGTTTGATCTAAAACATAAATCCCATTCATGGAAACTGCTTTACCATAAATCATTTCGTTTAAAGAGAAAATACAGCTATTATCCTTTATTACAACGAAAAGCCGTCCTTATTAAGTACGGAAACTGAAATAATGTTTTTAGATAAACTGGGTACATAGTAAAGTTATTCAGAAATAACTCAAATCCACTCGGGAGTTGGATACATATGTTCCCACTGAAACGGCAGCTACTCTTGCTCCATTCCCCACTCGCAGGTCCACATCACCCCTTGCGAGAGTGGTGATGTTTCTTAGGCCCTGCAAATGATTGCACAGATGAGAACCACAACCAGTATCTAGTACCCAAGTTCCGAAACTTGCATGGTTGATCTCAATCATATGAATAAAAGAAGAAGACATACCAACAGGAGAGACGCGGCCTGCTTTTATGTCCTCACTGTACACGAGGCAGTTCCTCCTCTAATGCCCAAACTTGTGGCAGTGGTGGCACTCCACGTTACCTTCATCGCTCTTTGTCTTGCCATGTGAGCTACCGCTAGTCTCACCAGGCCCACTCTTGCCTTGCCCTGGCTTTTTGAATTTCGGCTTCCCTACAACTAGGTTAGCCTTAGCCTTGCCCTTACCTTTGCCCTTGTTGGCAATCATGAGAACGTCCTGTTTCAGACTCCCACTCAATTTCAGATCACTCTCTACCTGTACAAGGAGTGAATGGAGCTGATGAAGACTCTTCTTCATATCATTCTTATAGTAATTTGCCCTGAAAAGGGCAAAACCATCATGAAGTGAATGAAGAACGCGGTCTATGACGATCTTCTCGTCGATTTTGCAACCAAGTGCTTCCAGTTTCTCGACATTCTCAATCATGTCAAGAATGTGTGGGCTAACTGCTTGGCCCTTCTGGAGTTTCGCTTCAAAGAAGCGACAGGTATGCTCATAGCTAACGATCCTCGGAGCTTTTCAGAACTCGTTAGAGAGCGTGGTGAAAATCTTGTTTGCACCTTGGGCAATGAATCGTCTTTGCAAATTTGATTCCATTGAAAAGATGAGTACGTTCTTTATCGCACCCGCCTCCATTACGAAACCACTATAAGCAAGTGATTCATTAGCTCTTGCATTGGGGCCTGGGTTTGGTGGTAGTGGCTCAGTCAAGTACTTGAGCTTACCGTCAGCAATGGCAGCATTTCGTAATGCCGCCTCCCAGTCCGCAAAGTTGGACCCATCATTCTTCAGTCGCGTGGACTGATTCATGTTGTCCATAAACATCTTTAAGCCAGGATTCACGTCCGAGCGTGTCACTTGGCATTGGGTCATCAGTATGGCCAGCCATTTGTTATTTAGCAGTTATATCTGTATATTTGACTGTGAAAAAGAAAATAAATATGATAAGTTTCATCGTTTTAAATTTGAGTCTAATGAAAAACTGTTTAATTCGATGACTCGTGCATTTATACAATTGACCTCCCTCAAGAATTATATAAATGACCCCAAGACTCAATTTCTGTAAATTGATAAGCCAACCTCTTGGCTAATTCTACTTTTAGAATTCCTGGTCGATAAATTTCTGTAAATTCTATCTTTAGTCCATCATAATCACGAGATATTACTCGTACTATAATGTTGAGATAAAATAGATCAACACTCACTACTTACCCAACGTAGAAGGGGTCATATTATGACTTCCGACGAAGAAGGGGCTCATAGTAGTTTTTCCTATAAAGACTAATCTCAATTTTCATTTTTAGAGGAAGATCCCATCATCTTAAATTTAATTCATTTTAAGTGAACAAATTTCTAGCATTTCGTGAATGATTTAGACTAAGGTGATGGCCCTATGAACGAGTGACATATGTATGTCTAAGATGAAAATTCAAACTATATGAATCATTTTTCATGCATTTTAGGTGGTTTGGTTTAGGCGGAATATGATGCAATAATTTAACATGTGAATGAAAAGCAAAAGAATGGAAAAATACGTAAACTATTACAACGGTCCTAGTGTGGCCTATCTACCAAAATGAACAGTAAATAAAAGTTTGGAATCCATCCTTATGGACCCGAGAAGCTTGACTTGATGTTCCATCTTGGTCCATGAAGCGGGAGTGAGCATCCGATCTCCGTCTTTAGTCTTCTTAAATTACATTTTCAAAATTACAAAATAAACCTATTTACATTATAATTCCAAAAACATAATTAAAAGAAATAAAAGGAGATTCGAGATCTCATAAATACATCCAAACCATGTTTCCATCATTACGAAAACATGATTAACTAAGGCCACACTAGGTATTACATTTTTCAACCAATTGCAAAAATACGTAAATAAAACCATTCATTCATTCATTCATCCGACAAAAATAAAATGCATCAACTATATAAATTAATTCTTCAAGACATAATTCTGTAATTATGTAGAGTAATTTATCCAAACCACCATTTTATACGATCAAAATTATGTGACAATTCCTTAATTGCCCACAACAATTTTAATCTCCCATAATCCATTTTTATTTTAAACCTTTTTAAAATAATCGGGTATCATTATTGTGAACCTTTTCACAATAACAAACAAACATTATCTTTATAATGCCCAAAAAAAAAAACAAACAAAATTTTTTTTTTCTTTACTGATCACTGTTCACGTGAACAGTACCAGTCCAAATTTTTTTTTTTTTCTCACGGTTTAACCTTAAAACCGAAAAACAGTAAAAATAAAAATAAAAAAAACTGCAGCAAACAGCAATAAAAAAAACAGAATTTTTTTTTTTATTTACAGTAGCAGCACGGACTGTGCAAAAAAAATTTTCGGTGTTGCCAATATTGCTAGATCGGTACAAAATTCAATATTCAATCGTTATTAAATATTGATTCAAACTAGATTATTCAATTTAACCTTTTAAAATGAACATCTAAATCATGATTAAATCGATTATCCTTATATTCATTTAATCACAATCGCTTTGAACATCATTAAAATTGAATCATTATACAAAATTATCAATTTAAAACAATGAGGCCGAAAACAATAGCAACAACAAAAATCAAAACAATTCCATCTTATTTTAATTTAATCCTTATCAAATTAAAACAAGTACAAATTTATTATATTGAATTTTAACCTTTTAAAATAACAATATCAATAAATCAACAATGGAAAACAAGACCCAAAAAAAAAAAAATCACACGGCCAGAATAAAAAAAAAACTGCCGAGACCTAAATAAATTTTTTTTCGATTTTATATTTTCTCAAATTTATATTTCATAAAATGAAAAACATATAATATAATTTTGTAGCCTTACGCTCTGATACCACTTGTGGGAAATAACAGTTTACTTACCCTTTAAATTTAGGATTATAACAAAATTATATAATATGAATTGCGAGTCATAAATATGAAAACGATATAAAATATAGAGAAAACGAATTGAACCTTTGGTCCTAGCAAAAGGCCTAAGAACAGATATCAAAGCAGATATCCTCCTAATCGTCTCACCCAAGATAGATCGAGAAATGCCCTTGTATTTGCTAGAAAACTTTTTCAAAAGTTACTGTTAACTTTTTTTTGTGTTGTGTGAATAATGGAGGCACTTGTGAGAAATGAAATTAGGGTTAGAATTTTTTTTATTCCTCTTCCCTTATGTTTCACGGCACACATAGTAGGTTTTATGAGGAGATTTTTCTCCTCAAAATAACTACCCATTGACCGAAAATTACAGAGTGAATCTGGACTTTATTTCGGTCAAATTCGCTTTAATATATAATGTTATACATATTATATTTGTCTAATATATTGTCATACATTAATAAGGTCCATTACAACATTTTGCAGTGGATATATTAATATAACAATTATTATGACAATCGTATAATATATACTTCAATTTATAAATATCGGTTTATTTATAATCCTGCTAATTAAATATAACAGTTTATGTTTAATTACGAATTAACATTTTAATTCGTTTAAGCTCACATTATATACTACAACTAAATATAACATTTTATATTTAATTACGAATTACAGTTAATTCGTCTTAGCTAACATTATTTAATCGTTATTAAATAATTATGTCATCATCACATTGACTAACCTTTTAGTCAAAACACCGACTAACCTTTTAGTCATTAAATAAGGCATCAATATGATTATTTTCTCAAATAATCACATCTCTCAATCACATCCTTTAGGTGTGACTTTTAGGGACCAGTTGATCACCGCCATCTGTATGACAATAACGTCAAACTTATCTAGCAAGCCTACCGTTATCGATAAACGTTAATCAACTGATTACAATACAAAGTATACCCTGTGAACCTACAGAGATTTATTTATGTTATTGCATTAACTGTGGAGGACACTAGCTCCAACAAGGTCCAGTCTCAGGATCATGGGTGGGCAACCGCTCCGTAGAAGGTAGATGGTTATCCATGTCGGGAAGAGCTATCTACTAGGACCCTCGTACTCGCCACTGAAACCGAGCGTTTCCTAACGCATTAATCCAGCAAAGTGTGTGGCGCAAGTACTCCTCATCTACTGTAGGGGCATGAATCTCGGTCATTGGTGTGTAACGACGGTCTTCCCTAAACCCTGCAAGTCGCCTAGCCAACATAGTGACTAAAACACCACAATCTAAAGAATGTTGGGTGGGGGAATTGACTCTCCAGAAAGCATAACACACCAAACCGGTCGGGTGGAAATAAAAATCATTCTCATGCTGAGGGTTGAGGGTAGAAGCAAGTAATAAAACCTCATGAGAATTTAATTTACTGAGGTCCTTCCTAGCAAACAAAAGGAGGCTAAAGAAACGCAAAAACAACCTTAAACAAGGGTGCTGCACATCATTGAAAGCCATAGCATTAACACGCGCATCAGGATGACCAGTAAAGAGAATAAAATAATCTACGGCTTGAAAGCCGGAAGGGATACCAATAAAAGTATCATCATTACCAAGAGAAAGACCCAAATGATTAGCCAATTCAGCATACGACAACACAAAATCCCTATTGAGCAACCTAAAAGACACACGTTTATTTAGCTTGTCCCAATCATAGGAACTAAAGAATTCAAGTGTTAGGGGTCGATAGGAAAGTTCATTGAGGGAATATAGCCCACCAAACCCGATTCGGTCAAACATATCAAAAATAGCATTACCAAAACCGAGTGAACCGAGAACGGTGGGGCACACACAACGAGTGAGGTCCATAGGACGACCCATAAGCATAGCTAAGCGATCATGTTGCTCATGTGTGCTGAAAACGATCCAAGGGTAAGTGGGAGTATTAGGAATCACTTCTATGTGAGGTTGTCGGATTAAACGGGGTTCTCTACGTCGCTTGCTATTTCCTACTTGCCTAGACATTAAAAATTGAAGTAAATAAACCACACAAACACCACAATATGCTCAAAAAAGACGGATTATCAAACCCTAACTCGAAAAAATCAAATTTGAGTCAAAAACGCAAGTAAGACGGAGCAATTAGTAATGCAAGAGTGATTAATTACTAAATAACGAAGAAAGGAAGCAACAAACAATGAATTAAAAGCACAAAATTGAAGAATAAGAAGCAAACCCTAGATTCACGTTTTGGGCAAAATAAGGGAGCAAAAATACCAATTTCTTCACAAATTGCACTTAAAATAGGTAGAATGATGATTGTTGATGCTAGTATGATGATTAATTGATGATTGGAAGGTGTTTGAAGGAGTTTATTTGAGAGAGTAATGGTGAGGAGAGAACAAAAGTGACGAGAGAATGAAACAGAATGAGAAAATATTAGGGAAAACTTGATATTAGAAGCACGGGACCGGTCGGACCGGCCGACTCGATCGAGCAAGTCAGGCTGCTCGATCGAGTAACCTAGTATTTCTAGAATTTTGAGCTTTGCTCGATTCTCAGGTGAATTGTATGGTTGGAAAACTCGATCGAGCAAGTGACTCTGCTCGATCGAGCAACCTCAAATTTCCAAGTTTTTTTCTCGTTTCTTATTTTTGTTCTATCTTTCGTTTCGTTCGTAAGGCGACTTCCAATTAATTTCCTGCAAGCACTTAATAAAACTGTTAGATCGCTCCCTCACCTCACTCATTTAATTTTTATTTTCCGCTGCATTTAATTTTATTTTAATGGATTCCAAACATCTGAAGTGTTCCGTATTCGATGGGAAGAACTACAGTTTATGGAAAAATATGATGACCCATTTCATAAAGGGTAACGATTGGGAGTGTTGGCTAATCATTAAGAATGGCCCTAATAATATCATGCTTGGATCTGTTAATGGCACTCGCGTCGAAAAGAAAGAAGATGACTATATTGAGGCAGATTATAAGAAAGCTGAGAAAAATTCAAAGGCTATCAGTCTATTGCAAAACGGCATGACTCATACTGAATTTGATCGTTTCTCATCTAGTTCTATTGCCAAGGATATATGGGATGGTCTTGAGTTAGCCTATGAGGGGACAACTGTTGTAAAAAAACAACGTATTGCACTACTTATGCGAAAATACGAATTGTTCTCTATGGAACAAAATGAATCGCTTGACAGCATGTCCACTCGCTTCTCTAGTATCATTAATGAATTGAAAAATCTTGGAAAAACTTTTGACTCCGAGAAAATTGCCAGGAAGATCCTTAGAAGTCTATCTAAACGATGGAGACCTAAGGTGACGGTAATTGAGGAATGTAAAGACCTATCTGACCTATCTTATCAAGAGTTACTTGGAACCCTAATGGCTCATGAGATTACTCTTGATGAAGATGCGGCAAATGATAGTAATAGCAAGAAGGTGGCTTTACAGGCCGAATCTAGTGAAAGACAAGATTCGGATCTTGAAGATGAAACAGTGTTATTTGCTAGACGTTTTAAGAAAAAGTTGTTTAACAAACCACAAGGGTAAACGTTTAACAATAACACTAACAAATCTTACAAGAAGCCAATTGAGTCAAAAGGGTCTCTTTCAAGTCGTGGTTGCTTCAAATGTGGGGATAATGATCACATGATCAAAGATTGCCCTACATGGAAGAAAATCAAAGACAAAAATCAACGAGACAAAACCAAGAAGGAATTCAAGCAAGTAATGATGGCTTATTGCTGGGGAGATCTCGACACAGAGGACGACGAGTCAGAGGAAGAAGAAGTCGCCAACTTGTGTCTAAGCAACGTCAGTCTTGACCTAATTTCTGACAGTGACAATGAAAGCGAAGCCGAGATGTGTCTTGTTGGCAACTCAGATTCGGAACCAGATTCAGAAGATGATGAAGAGGTTAGTCATCTTGAACTTAAAAAGCAAGTTAAGAATTTATCTAAGAAGTCTTTAATTAAGTATTTTGAAGAAGCCTTAGATCCTTGTCATGGGCAGAGTCTAGAATTAAAAGATCTTAAAGAACAAATTCTTGACATTGCTGAGGAAAACCAACTTCTTAAGGCCAAAGCTAAAAAGCTCAAGTCTAAAGTTATGGCAACTTCAGCTATAACTTCAGACAAAACTAATGTTGAGAAAGAAGCTCTTGAGTCTAAAGTTATAGCTAATGAAGCTATAATCTCAGAGTTAAAGCTCAACATTAAGCATCTTCAAGCCAAAGTTATAGCTAATGAAGCTATAACTTTAAAATTCGAGAAAGTCAATGGGCTTTTACAATCTGATGCTAAGGCAAAAGAAAGTGTTATCATTGATCACGAGAAAGTAAACTCCTTTCTTTCTCAGCAAATGAAAGATATAAAGGCTGAATTCTCCCAAGCCAAAAGTCAACATAATGAGGAGAAACTTATCTTGAACAAACGGTTCAATGATTTTCGTGAAAATTTTTAAAAGAACAATCCCTCCAAAGACTCGAATGTAGACCATTTGTCATGTGAAAAAGAAATTCAGTCTTTGAAGGAATTGCTCCTACATGCACAAAAAGTTCATGATAAGTGGGAAGGAAGTCAAAAGGTCTTAGACTTCCTTACCGAACAGTCTAACAATAACATGAAGATGGGTCTAAGTCATGAATGTTATAGTCGTAGAGACCATGATAAGTGCAAATCCACTCCTTCTGACCGTGACTTCAGAAGAAGGAAGTACGTCATTCTTTCAGAATATCTGATTTGCAATTATTGTGGTCACAACGGTCATGTCAAAGATAATTGTGTTAAATACGACAATGATAACAAAAATCAAACTGACTTTGTTAAAGAACATGACGTGTCTAATGTTAATAAGTCTGAACCTGAACCTCAACGTGATGAGGTTAGAAATAATGAGTTTAGATGGTTTTATGACATAGCTTTCGATTACACATATGTACCTTCAAAACCTAAATCTTATGTGAATCAGAAGAAGTCATTTAAACCTAATGTGCGTCGTAACAATAATCACTATAATAAACCTAGACAACCCTATGTTAAGAAGAAAAGAATCGTTAGACAAGTATGGGTTAGGAAGGATCAAATATATAGAGTCACTAACCAAAAAAGACCCAACTTAGCGTGGGTACCTAAAAGCTGTTTTTTATTCTCTTGCAGATAACAGTGAAAGAAAATAACCTATGGTATCTCGACAGTGGCTGTTCGAGACACATGACCGGAAACAAGAATCTTTTTCTTTCACTAGAGCCCTTCAACGGTGGCAAGGTCACCTTTGGAGACAACAAGAAGGGCAATATAATCGGTGTAGGTAAGATTGATATATCTTCTTCACATGCTATTAATAATGTATATCTGGTAGATGGTCTCAAGCATAACTTGCTAAGTATCTCTCAACTATATGACAAAGGCAAAAAAGTCGTTTTTCATTCAAATGTTTGTCGTATCATAGTTGAAGGTACTAGTAATGTTATATTAGAAGGTCTAAGTAAACGGAACGTGTATATGATTGATTTAAACAAAGTCACTACAAGTTCCTTTACGTGCATGAAAGTTACTGTGGATGATTCATGCTTGTGGCACAAGAGGTTTGCACACATCAGTCCAACAATTTTAAAGAAACTCAAATTGTGGGATTTTGTTAAGGGTTTACCCTCAATCAAATTCGAACAAGAGAAGATGTGTGACTCATGTGCCCGTTGCAAACAAGTTAGATCTTCATTCAAACCGAAACGAGTAGTAAGTACAGAGCGTCCACTTGAGTTGGTACACATGGATTTGTGTGGACCTATGAAAGTCAGAAGTCGCGGTGGATCAAGGTACGTATTCGTCCTAGTCGACGACTACTCAAGGTATGTATGGCCTATCTTTCTATTTACTAAAGATGAAACTTTCGATGAGTTTGTGGTACTAATGAAGCTCGCCCAAAACAAGTACGATAAAAAGTTAGTCTCTATTCGTACGGATCATGGCACCGAATTTGATAATCAAGCTTTTATAGAATATTGTAGGGAGAATGGTGTAGGACATTGTAACACCCCATGTTTTTATAATAACTTTATTTGGAAATTTATTTAGTAAAATAATTATTTTGCGAGTTTAATTATTTAATGCGTATTTAACGCTTGCGGTTACTATTTTGTTATTTTCCGTTTTTACCTAATTTGGATAGGTTAAAATGTCCGCGCATGATTTTACTATTTTAATTTAATAGCTACTTCTCCTATATAAACTCTTTGAGCGTTTTAATTATTCTAAACCAAATTTGTAATTGGATTATCCATCTTGTGAGCTAATGGGTCAAAAGCCCACTTAAACTCTCTTATAAATACAAAAGCTAACCTAGCAAGTAGGTTGCTCAATTATTTTGTGCGTGCGTTTCGTTGTGCCGCAGCCCTCCTTCCTCTTCTTCCCTCTTTTCATTCTTCCCGTTTAATTCTATTGTTATGCAACTTTCTTCATCCAAATCAAATATAAATTATATATTTACAATCTTGGCTCTTACCTCTACAATATATTCTATTCATATTATTTTTAAGGGACTCGATTGTATGGAGTTTAGACCTACCTTTAGGGTTTCTATATTAATGGGTAAGTAAGAAGAAAAAGAAGATGATGTCTTTCTTTGGGTGTTTTGGAGGAGGATTCTTGTAGGACTTTATTAATGGCGTCTTTATGAAGATGAAGATTATTTTGCGGTCTTTATTGCGTAATAAAGGTAACTAGGTGTTTTCCTTTAATTATGTTTATAGAAAGTGAATTATTAACATGATATAATGATTGATTGTATGATTAACTGTTTGTGTGGTTATTTATTCTTATGATTCACATGTTTAATTGCATTTAATATTTATGTTGTTATTCTATTTTCAATTATTTATTTGGTGCGCGAACTAGGGTTCAAATTGCGAACCCTAGCGCCGTTTTGGAGGCGCGGCCCCTAGGGTTGGCCGTGGCCTAGTGTTTCGGGTCTCCTTGTGGGAGAGGCTAGGGTTTGCTTATGATGAGAAATTAGGGTTTGGTTTACATCATCGAGGTTATAGCTGAAGTTGCTATAACTTTGCATGTAAGTTACCCTAATTATACCTTTTTGAGTTATAACTTTGAAAGTGACGTTATGGTGCGGTGAAATATAACAAGACTCGTTGTGGTGACATGGCGGTTTGCACCGTGGAGTCGACCCCTCGGTGATGGTGTTATAGAGGACTAACCCGTGACTGAAGAGAGTTATAGTTGATGATACTATAACCTCGCACGTATAAAGTTATAGCTTGAAGTGCTATAACTTCAGTAAAGTTAAGTGAAAGTTATAGCTGAAGGTACTATAACTTTGATGAAGTTAAGTGAAGGTTATGGTTGATGATACTATAACCTGATAAGCTTAACCAAAGTTATAGGTGGTGTACTTTAACTTTGCTGAAGTTAAGCGAAGGTTATAGTTGATGATACTATAACCTGACACGCTTAACTAAGGTTATAGCTGAGTTGCTATAACTTCACTAAAGTTGAGTGAAGGTTGCGTTATAGCTGAAGTTGCTATAACTTCATTAAAGCTGAGTGGAGGTTATAGCTGAAGTTACTATAACTTCACTAAAGCTGAGTGAAGGTTATAGCTGAAGTTACTATAACTTCACTAAGATTATGTGAAGGTTATAGTTTGTGGTATTATAACATTGAGTTGTTATATGCTTTCGTGTCTGGTGTTATGGTAACTCGAACTATAACATGTTCTTTGAGGTGTAATGTTATAGGACGAGATACTATAACCTTTGTCATCTGTGCTTGTTTTGTGTAGTGTTATAGTCAGTTGGATTATAACGCTATGTTTGCATATCGTATTGGTTATTCTTTTTCCTATATTGTTGGACAGTCGGTTATACTGTTCTTGAGTTTAGTCGTGACGTTGCTCACGCATTGTTGGACAGTCAGTTATACTGTTCCTGAGTTGAGTCGTGACGTTGTTCACGCATTGGTTAGTACAGTCAGTTATACTGTGCATTTGTTTGTTGCTGGTTGAATAGATGACGATAGTATCATTTATATACTATCGGAATGAACTAACGCTACCCTTTGGGGATTCGGTTTTATGGTCTATGTTCGGGGGGGTATCAGAGGCAGTTCGTTATAAGCTCTGGTCCCCGAGTGTCGTTTGATGTACAGTTAATGCATCGAGGGTCTGGCCAGGTCTTAGACATATAGGCAGTGGTTATACGCTATACATAGTACCGTGGATGCAGTTCGTTATACGGTCCACAGTGGATGCAGTTCGTTATACGGTCCACACCGATGGAGGCAGTTCATTATACGCTCCATTAGCTAGAGGCAGTTCGTTATACGCTCTAGTGGTTAGAGGCAGTTCGTTAATCGCTCTAACGGCGTTCATTCTATTCGCTATGTCTTGTTGATTGAATTGGTGACTTTATTGCTATGGATTATGTGTCACTTTCGGTCGAGTTAGTATTCATGGTCTAGGGGTTTGTCTAGTTGCATTCGTTTGGAAATGATGATGTCATAGTAAGTTTTGTTGCACGTCATATTGTATAAATTGCTTCACATGTCTGTTATGATTACTGTCTGTAGTTATAGATTGTTATTAATTCAGCCTGTTGTAAACATGACTGGGAGAACATCTAGTTACTCCCGACTGATTGTCGACCCCCATTCTCAGGTTGATTGGTTGCTGCTTGTCTGGATGTTGTGCTGGAGAGACTTGTGGCGAGAAGAATAATTTATTTAGGAATTTAATTAAGTTAAGAATTATTAATAATGTATTAGTTTAGTTTTGGATTTGAGTATCGATCCGGATTGGTCTGGTGTTTCCGCCACCTTGACCCTATTCATCTTTGTACTCTGATGGATTACTTATTATTAAGTTATTTCTTTTGTTTTAAAAATCCGGGTTGTTACAGTTGGTATCAGAGCGAACACGCTCCCAACTCTCGCTTAGTAAATGACTAAATTAAATTGGCTTAGTTAAATTGAGTGAGAGTAAATGGGTAGAAACAAATAAGGACCTTTTGTGTACTTTGATGTTTGATTTCATGTTTGTTTCATATGTAACTGTATGATTAAGAAATGTGTAGAGTGTGTGTTAACATGTTATGGTTATGTTCGACTCACTTTCGTATATGGTCTTATTTATATATTTGATTATTTTGTTATATGGTAGTATGAGATAAGATTAAGATATAGTCCATTTCTTTAGAGTTATATTATAGAGTTAGTTCATTCGAGCCACTCGTTTGAGGATCAGTAGTCAGCTTGCAAAAGTCGGAGACACTGTGTTGGAAGTGCTTATCATGGTTGTGACTCTTAAGGGAAAATTTGAGATGTTATGTTATCTCTTATTTGATGGTTTAACATAGGAGTTTTTAATGGTTAATGATGCGAAGGATATAAGTTATTATTGATGTTCAAGGTGCATAGTACAGTTGTATCATATTGTAGAATGGAACTTAAAATTTGGGTATTGCCATATCATGTCGTGGATTTACAATATTTGAGGAACTAGATTCGTGTGACTTATAATGAACTCGTTTGAGGTTTGAGTTGGTAAGGAAAATCGTGGAGTTCGTTTATGATGTTTGTTAAAGGTAATCCTTTTTGTTGGGAGTCCTATTCCCTTCACCTTGTTCGATGGAAGTAGGTTAGTGATGACGGAGTATTATGGATTGTCTACCGTTAATTTTGAGGATCTAGTTAGTGAATATATAAGCATTTTATGTGAAAGTCAACCATTTCGTATCCATTTTGGATTTCATTGAATATTTTACTTGAGGAATTAGTTTGAATAGTTTATATCGGGATTGTAGGAATATGTTTAATTTTATGCGGGTAGTTAATGATCTTAAGGATATTGTTGTGGAACTTCATAGTGAAAGCTTAGGTGATTTACCTAGAGGAGTTAGAAGGTTTTGAGTAATTAAGCGATGCAATATAATTATAGTACTTTTATCATATGAAGTTGTGCAATTAATGAGTGACTCTCTATCATTTTTATTCTCCAATTTGCTTCTCTTATTTTCTTATATAATTGTTTTGGTGTCGGGTTTTATTTATGAGTTGTCATCAGTTATTGATATTATTTTTTGGAATATAAGGTCAATTTTTCTTATGTCAATAATTATTATAATTTGGGATTATATATGAGTGAATTTGAATTATTGGGGAGTTAGTCCGAATTGCATGGGTATGGTCAATGCAAAATCATAGATTTGGAGCTAGCTTTTTGGGAATGGTTATTTGGAGTACTCGGAAGTTTGAGGATAAGTTTATGCTTCTCTAAGTAAGTGATAAGTTGTGCAAGTTATATGGGTTGGAAATTTGAGTATTAAAAAGAAGTAAGTGTACCCTCGGTTGGTTAGCCCGTTATTCGAAAGGCTGGAGAAATTGAGTTTTGAGGTTATTAATGCGTTGGAGGAACATGGTGATTAGACTAGTGAATTATTAATGGAATAGATAAATAATTATTTGAGGAATAGGAGCAAGATGTAAGTGTTATGATTGTTACGAGAATTGGTGGACATAGATGCGTAATCTAGAATGTGGGATAAAGTTATTATTTGGAATTTTCGCGTATTAGTTGTTGAGGATAATGGTATAATGAAAGTTATCTTGGAGTATATAAAAGTAATTTGAGGAATTTAGTGCTATACTCGTTTGGAGAATCATTTGAGTAGTTGAAGGCTTGTTACTAAAGGATTTGTCTGATGACCTTGGCTTTAAGGAATTCTTAGGTGGTGATGAGCAAAGTGTTTTAAAGGTTGATTAGCGCTCTTATTTAGAATGTGATGTAATAGGAAATAATATCGAATTTATGAGGACATAGGTTGTTCAATGTTTTTGTATGGAAGTCTTTTTAGGTTTTGATATTTTGGAGGATAATAGGCTTTCGTCAATGTCAAGAAGAGGTTAAAGGAGTATGGATATGAGAGATGTAAGATTTTAGCTTTTACAATTTTGTTTTTCTTTCTAGTATTGTTTGGGCTACCATCTTGAGTTGCTCTTTGACTTGTTGTATGCTTGCGTGTTTCTTTAGGATCGGTGTCCCTTAATCGATTTCCTTGATTAAAGCCTTCATATCTCTAATTTAATTGAGCTTCTTCTCTTTGCTTCTTAACATTAATCTGTTTCAAGTCCTCGTAATTGTTCTTCGATCTTATCTTCGTTTTGATATCCTTAAACTTTCTATTTTCACTAATCGGTATGCCTTACCTTTTTATTTACGTAATGAGTATTATATTTTACAAAATGATTTATGAATTGTTTTTGTAAGCGGTATTATTTGGGCGATAATAGGTAAAATATTTTGGTGATTAGTGAATGTCTCTCTTAATGGTATTGAAAGTTAATGATTGAGCGTTGAATTTGTTATATAAAAGAGTTTGGTGTTTATGAGACTTCGTTTGATACTTATGAGGAGAATTGTTGATCTCAAGGTGTGTGATTACTTAATGGATAATTTACTTTGTGGAAATTTAGTGTCCATGTCAATGGTTTATACATGGTAATGTATGTGAGTTGATGTTATAAGGTTGTATGGTATAGCATGGTTAATTTGAGGATATAGTTGGGTTTATTGTGAATTTATGTTGGTGGATATAAGTTAGTGATAATCAGGTGAAGTTGGTCTGATTATGTAGTATCTTAATGGAGAGTGTAATATTCTTGAAGTCTTATAGGACGATGTGGACAAGAATGAGACTTAAGGGAATGTTTGTGCCTCGTTATACCTTTGTGGTACTTAAGGAAATGATTAGAAAATTATGATTTATGGAATCTCAAATTTGGAATTATATTTGGGAGTACTAATCGCAATTAGGATTTTGATGTATCTATCATTGAGGTATCTAAGGATAAGCTTCTAAAATATTAATTGGTGGTATTTCGATTAGCAATATTTGTGGATGCATTGTTATATAATGGATATTGATGGAGTATAATCATTTGAGGCGTTAGGTTATGGATTTGTAATAAACAAATTGAAATGTGATGAATTAAGGAAGCTAGATGTTCGTTTGAATAGCTAAATGTGCTTATGGAAATAGATTAAGCTATGAAAGTTGTGGAATGTCAATGATTATGGTCGTTGAGGAAATTGTTTTAAGATATTGAAAGGTATAAAGTTTATTGTGGTTTAAAATGGAAAAAGATTGAGTGCAAATTTGGTTAGATTGCAGTGATATGAACCTATTGGGATTTGGCGAGTTGTGGATTATGTAAATGATGTCCAAATTAAGGAATAGGAGTTTGCCTTTGTCAGGAAGCTTTGTAGGAATCAGAGTGCGCAGCGAGTGCCGTAGTTGTGGGTTTCTTTGTAGCCAGTTGTTGCCCTTTTATTAGGCTTTCTTTTATAAAATTCAAGTTTCGAGGACGAAACTTCTTTTTAGGGGGTAGGATTGTAACACCCCATGTTTTTATAATAACTTTATTTGGAAATTTATTTAGTAAAATAATTATTTTGCGAGTTTAATTATTTAATGCGTATTTAACGCTTGCGGTTACTATTTTGTTATTTTCCGTTTTTACCTAATTTGGATAGGTTAAAATGTCCGCGCATGATTTTACTATTTTAATTTAATAGCTACTTCTCCTATATAAACTCTTTGAGCGTTTTAATTATTCTAAACCAAATTTGTAATTGGATTATCTATCTTGTGAGCTAATGAGTCAAAAGCCCACTTAAACTCTCTTATAAATACAAAAGCTAACCTAGCAAGTAGGTTGCTCAATTATTTTGTGCACTAAGGCTGTTTCTTAATCTACTGCCGTAACTGCTTATCCCATACAAGTTGCACTTTTATGAAATGAAATCGGAAATTTCTAAATATCTGCAAAACAAAAAAGGCAGGGTTGATGCAACTTTTGATTGATCCTAGCGGCTGTTTGGATATTTTTATTTTTGTGGTTAAGCTTCTTAGTGCAAGGAGAAAAGAAGGAGGGTATTTTGGTTTGACACTGCTTCACACCCCAAAAGGTGCCCGGTGCCCGTTGAACGAAAGCTGGCTGGAACAACGCCCGATGAAGACGTCTACCCGTAAGATAATAGGTGTCCCGTTCAAGCAGCCCACCTTTATTCATCTATACCAGCTGCCACTTGTCCTGAACAGCTAACTGTTATATCTTTACCGAGAGCCCTTTCCGCAACCGCAAAAGAAGGGGCAGGAGTTGGAAACAAGTCTCCGAAATGAGATGCTTGGGCCCCCGAATTACCCTGCTCGGGTTTTTGAGCCAAGAAGCATTCCCAGACAGAGAAGTTGAGGCTCCTGTTCCTGATGAACATGAAGTCGGTCACACAGTGAAAGAAATGCAACTCCCGTTTAATGTAATCAACTTGTTCCGGTAAAATTCTAAACCCTAAATTTAAGATGGGATCGACCCCGGTAACAAAGAAGGAATCCATAAAAACTTGGGCCAACCTTTGAAGCTTTGCCAGGCAATCGGTCGTTTCGTTGTGCCGCAGCCCTCCTTCCTCTTCTTCCCTCTTTTCATTCTTCTCCCTTTAATTCTATTGTTATGCAACTTTCTTCATCCAAATCAAATATAAATTATATATTTACAATCTTGGCTCTTACCTCTACAATATATTCTATTCATATTATTTTTAAGGGACTCGATTGTATGGAGTTTAGACCTACCTTTAGGGTTTCTATATTAATGGGTAAGTAAGAAGAAAAAGAAGATGATGTCTTTCTTTGGGTGTTTTGGAGGAGGATTCTTGTAGGACTTTATTAATGGCGTCTTTATGAAGATGAAGATTATTTTGCGGTCTTTATTGCGTAATAAAGGTAACTAGGTGTTTTCCTTTAATTATGTTTATAGAAAGTGAATTATTAACATGATATAATGATTGATTGTATGATTAATTGTTTGTGTGGTTATTTATTCTTATGATTCACATGTTTAATTGCATTTAATATTTATGTTGTTATTCTATTTTCAATTATTTATTTGGTGCGCGAACTAGGGTTCAAATTGCGAACCCTAGCGCCGTTTTGGAGGCGCGGCCCCTAGGGTTGGCCGTGGCCTAGTGTTTCGGGTCTCCTTGTGGGAGAGGCTAGGGTTTGCTTATGATGAGAAATTAGGGTTTGGTTTACATCATCGAGGTTATAGCTGAAGTTGCTATAACTTTGCATGTAAGTTACCCTAATTATACCTTTTTGAGTTATAACTTTGAAAGTGACGTTATGGTGCGGTGAACTATAACAAGACTCGTTGTGGTGACATGGCGGTTTGCACCGTGGAGTCGACCCCTCGGTGATGGTGTTATAGAGGACTAACCCGTGACGGAAGAGAGTTATAGTTGATGATACTATAACCTCGCACGTATAAAGTTATAGCTTGAAGTGCTATAACTTCAGTAAAGTTAAGTGAAAGTTATAGCTGAAGGTACTATAACTTTGATGAAGTTAAGTGAAGGTTATGGTTGAAGATACTATAACCTGATAAGCTTAACCAAAGTTATAGGTGGTGTACTTTAACTTTGCTGAAGTTAAGCGAAGGTTATAGTTGATGATACTATAACCTGACACGCTTAACTAAGGTTATAGTTGAGTTGCTATAACTTCACTAAAGTTGAGTGAAGGTTATAGCTGAAGTTGCTATAACTTCACTAAAGCTGAGTGAAGGTTATAGCTGAAGTTACTATAACTTCACTAAAGCTGAGTGAAGGTTATAGCTGAAGTTACTATAACTTCACTAAGGTTATGTGAAGGTTATAGTTTGTGGTATTATAACATTGAGTTGTTATATGCTTTCGTGTCTGGTATTATGGTAACTCGAACTATAACATGTTCTTTGAGGTGTAATGTTATAGGACGAGATACTATAACCTTGGTCATCTGTGCTTGTTTTGTGTAGTGTTATAGTCAGTTGGATTATAACGCTATGTTTGCATATCGTATTGGTTATTCTTATTCCTATATTGTTGGACAGTCGGTTATACTGTTCTTGAGTTTAGTCGTGACGTTGCTCACGTATTGTTTGACAGTCAGTTATACTGTTCCTGAGTTGAGTCGTGACGTTGTTCACGCATTGGTTAGTACAGTCAGTTATACTGTGCATTTGTTTGTCACTGGTTGAATAGATGACGATAGTATCAATTAGATACTATCGGAATGAACTAACGCTACCCTTTGGGGATTTGGTTTTATGGTCTATGTTCGGGGGGGTATCAGAGGCAGTTCGTTATACGCTCTGGTCCCCGAGTGTCGTTCGATGTACAGTTAATGCATCGAGGGTCTGGCCAGGTCTTAGACATATAGGCAGTGGTTATACGTTATACATAGTATCGTGGATGCAGTTCGTTATACGGTCCACAGTGGATGTAGTTCGTTATACGGTCCACACCGATGGAGGCAGTTCGTTATACGCTCCATTAGCTAGAGGCAGTTCGTTAATCGCTCTAGTGGTTAGAGGCAGTTCGTTAATCGCTCTAACGACGTTCATTCTATTCGCTATGTCTTGTTGATTGAATTGGTGACTTTATTGCTATGGATCACGTGTCACTTTCGGTCGAGTTAGGGTCTAGGGGTTTGTCTAGTTGCATTCGTTTGGAAATGATGATGTCATAGTAAGTTATGTTGCACGTCATATTGTATAAATTGCTTCACATGTCTGTTATGATTACTGTCTGTTGTTATAGATTGTTATTAATTCAGCCTGTTGTAAACATGACTGGGAGAGCATCTAGTTACTCCCGACTGATTGTCGACCCCCATTCTCAGGTTGATTGGTTGCTGCTTGTCTGGATGTTGTGCTGGAGAGACTTGTGGCGAGAAGAATAATTTATTTAGGAATTTAATTAAGTTAAGAATTATTAATAATGTATTAGTTTAGTTTTGGATTTGAGTATCGATCCGGATTGGTCAGGTGTTTCCGCCACCTTGACCCTATTCATCTTTGTACTCTGATGGATTACTTATTATTAACTTATTTCTTTTGTTTTAAAAATCCGGGTTGTTACTCTGATGTAACACCCCATGTTTTTATAATAACTTTATTTGGAAATTTATTTAGTAAAATAATTATTTTGCGAGTTTAATTATTTAATGCGTATTTAACGCTTTCGGTTACTATTTTGTTATTTTCCGTTTTTACCTAATTTGGATAGGTTAAAATGTCCGCGCATGATTTTACTATTTTAATTTAATAGCTACTTCTCCTATATAAACTCTTTGAGCGTTTTAATTATTCTAAACCAAATTTGTAATTGGATTATCCATCTTGTGAGCTAATGGGTCAAAAGCCCACTTAAACTCTCTTATAAATACAAAAGCTAACCTAGCAAGTAGGTTGCTCAATTATTTTGTGCGTGTGTTTCGTTGTGCCGCAGCCCTCCTTCCTCTTCTTCCCTCTTTTCATTCTTCTCCCTTTAATTCTATTGTTATGCAACTTTCTTCATCCAAATCAAATATAAATTATATATTTACAATCTTGGCTCTTACCTCTACAATATATTCTATTCATATTATTTTTAAGGGACTCGATTGTATGGAGTTTAGACCTACCTTTAGGGTTTCTATATTAATGGGTAAGTAAGAAGAAAAAGAAGATGATGTCTTTCTTTGGGTGTTTTGGAGGAGGATTCTTGTAGGACTTTATTAATGGCGTCTTTATGAAGATGAAGATTATTTTGCGGTCTTTATTGCGTAATAAAGGTAACTAGGTGTTTTCCTTTAATTATGTTTATAGAAAGTGAATTATTAACATGATATAATGATTGATTGTATGATTAATTGTTTGTGTGGTTATTTATTCTTATGATTCACATGTTTAATTGCATTTAATATTTATGTTGTTATTCTATTTTCAATTATTTATTTGGTGCGCGAACTAGGGTTCAAATTGCGAACCCTAGCGCCGTTTTGGAGGCGCGACCCCTAGGGTTGGCCGTGGCCTAGTGTTTCGGGTCTCCTTGTGGGAGAGGCTAGGGTTTGCTTATGATGAGAAATTAGGGTTTGGTTTACATCATCGAGGTTATAGCTGAAGTTGCTATAACTTTGCATGTAAGTTACCCTAATTATACCCTTTTGAGTTATAACTTTGAAAGTGACGTTATGGTGCGGTGAACTATAACAAGACTCGTTGTGGTGACATGGCGGTTTGCACCGTGGAGTCGACCCCTCGGTGATGGTGTTATAGAGGACTAACCCGTGACGGAAGAGAGTTATAGTTGATGATACTATAACCTCGCACGTATAAAGTTATAGCTTGAAGTGCTATAACTTCACTAAAGTTAAGTGAAAGTTATAGCTGAAGGTACTATAACTTTGATGAAGTTAAGTGAAGGTTATGGTTGATGATACTATAACCTGATAAACTTAACCAAAGTTATAGGTGGTGTACTTTAACTTTGCTGAAGTTAAGCGAAGATTATAGTTGATGATACTATAACCTGACACGCTTAACTAAGGTTATAGTTGAGTTGCTATAACTTCACTAAAGTTGAGTGAAGATTATAGCTGAAGTTGCTATAACTTCACTAAAGCTGAGTGAAGGTTATAGCTGAAGTTACTATAACTTCACTAAAGCTGAGTGAAGGTTATAGCTGAAGTTACTATAACTTCACTAAGGTTATGTGAAGGTTATAGTTTGTGGTATTATAACATTGAGTTGTTATATGCTTTCGTGTCTGGTGTTATGGTAACTCGAACTATAACATGTTCTTTGAGGTGTAATGTTATAGGACGAGATACTATAACCTTGGTCATCTGTGCTTGTTTTGTGTAGTGTTATAGTCAGTTGGATTATAACGCTATGTTTGCATATCGTATTGGTTATTCTTATTCCTATATTGTTGGACAGTCGGTTATAATGTTCTTGAGTTTAGTCGTGACGTTGCTCACGCATTGTTGGACAGTCAGTTATACTGTTCCTGAGTTGAGTCGTGACGTTGTTCACGCATTGGTTAGTACAGTCAGTTATACTGTGTATTTGTTTGTTGCTGGTTGAATAGATGACGATAGTATCATTTATATACTATCGGAATGAACTAACGCTACCCTTTGGGGATTCGGTTTTATGGTCTATGTTCATGGGGGTATCAGAGGCTGTTCGTTATACGCTCTGGTCCCCGAGTGTCGTTCGATGTACAGTTAATGCATCGAGGGTCTGGCCAGGTCTTAGACATATAGGCAGTGGTTATACGCTATACATAGTACCGTGGATGCAGTTCGTTATACGGTCCACAGTGGATGCAGTTCGTTATACGGTCCACACCGATGGAGGCAGTTCTGTGACAACCCTCGCGAATGCGGAAATATAAAACATACAAGCATGTGAAACCATATGCGGAAATACGGTATTTTAAAATCTTTTATACATGCAAGTTAAATAAAGCGAGGAGTGTCAAAATATTACAACTAAATACGGAAGTGCAACAAAGAGACGGGGTCTCTTAAAATGTTAGCAAAGAACAAGTGTTTAGCAAAACTAGCTAAATCGTCTAGAGGTGAAACTTCCAGGGGCAACGCCCGCTAGCTCACACCCGAACCCCAAAACATCATATCCAAAAAGGCATCCAAGCAAGCAACCTGTTCATTCATGAAAAACATGAACGCCACAGTCAGTGGGGAGTAACTCCGGGTTCTCCCAGCCATATCACTTTAAACGTACATATAAGGAAATACAAAAGTAAAGCATGCATATATATATATACATGTGAGTTGCGATAAGAATAGATAGGCAATTCTATAGATAATGATAAGAACATAAGAGGCACAAATCCGAATCCATCATGATATTCAAAGACTCGGGAAAGACACCCTTAGGCAACTATATACTCACTAGGGCTTACATCTCACCGTTAGCGGCATATACTTGATAAGATTGAGACTCGACAAACAAACCATACCAAGTCATTCAATGATCAATCATATAATCATTCATCCAACCATACCAATATATTGACGACATCTCTCACGGTAAATGAAACGCACTAGCATCGTGTACAATAGCAAGACAAGCCAATGGAAGTCCACAGGATAAGACGTTTCCCTGAACCGTATACGATAAGACGTTTCGTATACTCATGACCCAGACAAACAAGTTCACGGGATAAGACGTTTCCCGGAACCATGTACGATAAGACGTTTCGTACACACAAGACTCTAATCCTCTCGGTAGGACGACGATAATAATACGATCCTAGTCTAAATCTGGCCAGACTCTCGGAATAAGACGTGTTCCGATTCGACATGTGGTAAGACGTTCCACATCCAAGACTACTCAATCAAGACGCCGAGTACCCCAAATTCGGTAGATCAATTCACGAAAGAGGCGGAAAGAGATCTATAGTCAAAAGTCAAGCTAGTACGCTACATGCAATAACACCACCTCGCAAGTATACAACATTTGACGGTCGGGTCGATCAACGCATTGCGTTCACCTCCTAACAACGTCGTCATATCCCCACTAAACATGCATACAAGCATCAAGGATACACCCCATCGCTCCGACATTCCAGTCTAACGAGTATAAGGTGTAGCCGGGAAATGAGAGTTCAAAGCACATGATCATTAGTGCTCAATTCATAACATATGTAAAACCGACTCGAAAGAGGGATATATCGAAAACCGTCACGAAACATGTGATACAAGCGAATAGAATATCATATATCCAAAACATGAATATTATAAGTCGTTACGTAAAATTATACGATAAACGGATCATGCGAACTATTATAAATTACGAGTTTTAGAAATTATATGAAAAGAACACAGCCGTGTTCCAGGCCGGTCAGGAGGGAGGCGGCCGGTGGGCCGGCTCAGAACACAAGGCAAAAACCAAAAATCATAGAAAACAGAGAAATGTGCTCCAGGCCGGTCTGTGGACCGGCGGCCGGTGGGCCGGCACAGAGCACTCTACCAACAATCCAAATATCACTACTGAGGTGGTCCAGGCCGGTCGATGGACCGGCGGCCGGTCGACCGGCTCAGAGCCCCTATACAAATTTCACATACAACTTCAACATTGTTACTGATGTGTTCCCAGCCGGTTGGCAGACCGGCGGCCGGTCGACCGGCCAGGAACACTCCTTCATCCGTGAGCTTCCTTTACATAATCAATCCAATTCAATTCTCATAAATAATCATCAACAATCAATATACATCATTAATAATCATCATATAACAACATTCATTAATCATAGCATGATTTCTAATCTTTCTAATCGTATTCTAAATACGGTTTCTAGCATATAAACATGTAAAACACGTAAATGATACCGAGTAACCCTTCACCGTTACCTTTATGCGTCTCTACTATCGTCAAGCTCCTCTTCTATAAGGAAATAGTCTTTGTCGGGATCTTGGAGGTCGCCACCTACAAATAGATCGTAAAAAGATGAATAAAGTTCATCTTGAGAAAGACGGAATGCTTGAAAAGCGAGAAAGACGATGATTTTAATATCAATACGGATAGAGGAAGGTACGGGAGGAAGAATAAGATAAACTTACGTAAATTCTATCAAGTAACGAAGAAGTTACGATGATTCAAAGATCGATATTCAAAGAGGGAAAGTTTCTTAAGGAAGAAGGAAGGGTTTTGTGTTTGATTTTGTGATGAATGAAAAATTAGGTTAAGGGAGGAGTTGTGTGAGTTATGAAGGAAAAAGTCAAAGACGGTTTCAAAGTCAAGAAAGTCAAACCGACTCAAAAGTCAAGAAAAGTCAAACTCGCCTTAAGACGGGATTTTCATGGAATCTCGCAGAAATTCCAAATACGAACTCGGAAATTCTAAATTCGACTCGAAACATTAAATTCTAAATTAAAACTTAAATTCGCTGAAAAGATTTCGTAAAATATTTCTACTAGAAAAATAGGGTACATTTCCGGGTGTTACAATCACCCCTCCTTTTAAAAAGTTTCGTCCTCGAAACTTGAGAGTAGAAAACAAAAGTATCAGGGACACGAATCGGTTTACAAAATCAACACGAAAACTTTTATAAGGGAAAACATTTATGAAATGATGTTCTTCTCGAAAACGCTTTAAGTAAATTTTTCATAAGTGAGAAACTTTATTTACAAATCACAAGAGTGCCCGTCATGAACGAGAACTCTAGCTATCAAAAATTAAATCAATGCCGAAATAGTGAAATCGAAAATCAAAACAGGTGTTAGTAAGTGTCAGACTAGTCACCAGACGTCTCCAATAACAAGCCCAAACAGCCAACCCAACACAAAATCCAAATATAAAAGGGAAAGAAATCTACTTTCTCCAAAAGAGGGTACACAAACCATCTTTAAACTATTTTAAAAAAAAATTAAATTAGGATTACGATATGGAGATTTGAAAGTTTTCTCAAGAATAGAATCAAAATAAGAAGACATTACACGAACTTAGAGCGAACTCGAACATCAAAATCACAAATCGGGATACTAAGAGATACGTCCAAACGAGTAAAATGGACTAGAAAGGGGAAGGATTGAAAAGTAGCGGATTGAGTAAGGGTCAGATTGAGGGAAAAGAGAGGAATGAACAACATTACTATCTTCTATCTATGAAAAATTCAAATGTCGATCGCAACTCGACCTTACTAACCGCACAAGTAAACTAGTCCTCAAGAGAGTGCAAAAAATATCTTCAACATTTTAAATCATCAGATTCCTACTAAAATATTTCATAACCATAAACTTCGAGTAACAACTTCCAATTATTCCAATTCAATTAGAATCTTCTAAGGTCCATCGGTATGGTAGACTCCACCACTAATAATCCACATAGAAATTTCACTACGCACTCCAATCTTCTTAGCTCCATTAAAACTCTTACTAGAAACTATCAACAAAATATTTATCTATGCAAACTTGATTACTAACAACCACCAAGTAAAAGACTTACCATGAAATCCTTTAATCCAATTTACTTCAAACCCATTATCCTAAATTTACAAGGACTTTTTCATCCACATAAGTCAAAACACAATTCCTCAATCAAAGAATGAGTACAAATTCCAAATCATACATATTGCCAAACACAAGGCGATACTTCAATTAATCACATCATCTAACCCATCAAAACTCAAAATGTATCGGTCTTTGCTTATGAAAAATTTCTTCGAGATTGGTCACCAAGTCCAAATTCCATAAAGTAAACATTATTGCTAGGGTCCAACATATAAGGGTAATAAACTCTCAAGTAATCTTTAAAGCAACCACTATAATCCTTAACAACAACAAACTATCATTACGATATATTCGATCCTCAAGGTGATATTACAATATCAAGATTCAAAGTCTAACATCATCAAGAGAGGTTCAACCTACTTATCCTTAATTCCTTATAGTCACTTAAACATGAATCCAGCTCCATAGGGTGGGTAAGTACCATACTTAGCGCACCATCAAAATACAACCACTAAACCTTACATTAGCTAAAGAGAAAACTACCTCACAAGAGATTATGGAAGACGGACATGATACTTATGAACACTAGGAGGCATCAAGCAAGAACTACGATCGGATGGAAAAGATGAAAGCGGAGAAGGAAAACGAAATTGATCTAAGGAAAAGAACCTACCAGTCACGATCTCCGGGTGAGCATTAGCTTCGGCTCGGCTGAGTACAAAGATGGATCCCTTAGCTTTGGCACCGGGTGCGGAATTCTGACGGTTGGGACATTCACGAATGAGATGTCCAGGCTTCTTGCAGAAAAAGCAAAAGAGGGGCCTATCATAGCATCCTACTCCCGGGTGAATGGGTTTCCTACAACTGTCACAAAATCGACTTCGAGTTTGAGCTTGAGGGGGAGCATTGAAACGCCTCTTGCTAGCATAGGTATTAGAGGAAGAGGGAGAGAAAGGTCTTTTGTCATGGAAGTTTGACCTTGGATTGAAAGAGGAAAAAGGAGATGGACTCTTCATCTTCGCCCCATCACTAAAGGCCTTCATGGAGTCCTCGGCCCTAAGGGCATCGCCATACAATTCTCCGAAAGATGTAGAGCTCCTCCTTACTTTGCTTTGGAGCAAAGCACTAAGCTTATTACGATAGTAAAAAGCTCGATCTTCATCATCCTTGATGAGTCCTGACGCAAAGCGAGCAAGCTGGTTGAATTGGGTGGTGAAGTCTTGGGTCAACAAATCACCTTGCTTGAAATCGATGAATTCTCTGAGTCTTTGCTGCTTGAGCTTCATGGGGTAAAATCGATCCTCAACAAGAGACTTGAAACATTCCCACTCGAAATTGATTTCAAGAATAGCGGTGGGATTGGAAATAGACCACCAGTAGTCTGCCTCCCTTACCAAAAAGAACTGAGCAATCCTTACATTGTCCTCTTCAAGGACTTGGTAATAGTCGAATTGGTTCTCCATCTCTCGAAACCATTCCGAGAGCTCGGTAGGGTCCGGCTCACCACCATAAGGCGTAATATTGCTCCTAGCAATTTGGCAAGCCACCCAAGCATAGCCTCCTTGGCAATTGTCTTCCCTATGAGGAGGGACTTGATTGGCACTAACAACATTCTCTTCTACACGAGGTCCAACCATCTTCATAAGAAACAAAACAAATTAAGTTACTCCTATCAATTAGCATAAACAAGTAGACTACCAAGTAAAATCCTTAACTTCTACCCAATCTCTCATTTATTATTTCAAGGTCAAGTAGTTTAAGTTAGGGTTCACGTGTGTGCGTCGGGAGCGATAAAGCTCTGATACCAACTGTGACAACCCTCGCGAATGCGGAAATATAAAACATACAAGCATGTGAAACCATATGCGGAAATACGGTATTTTAAAAACTTTTATACATGCAAGTTAAATAAAGCGAGGAGTGTCAAAATATTACAACTAAATACGGAAGTGCAACAAAGAGACGGGGGCTCTTAAAATGTTAGCAAAGAACAAGTGTTTAGCAAAACTAGCTAAATCGTCTAGAGGTGAAACTTCCAGGGGCAACGCCCGCTAGCTCACACCCGAACCCCAAAACATCATATCCAAAAAGGCATCCAAGCAAGCAACCTGTTCATTCATGAAAAACATGAACGCCACAGTCAGTGGGGGAGTAACTCCGGGTTCTCCCAGCCATATCACCTTTAACGTACATATAAGGAAATACAAAAGGTAGAGCATGCATATATAGATATACATGTGAGTTACGATAAGAAAAGATAGGCAATACAATATATAATGATAAGATCATGTGGAAATCAATTCCGAAACCATCATGTTATTCAAAGACTCGGGAAAGACACCCTTAGGCAACTATATACTCACTAGGGCTTACATCTCACCGTTAGCTGCATATACTTGATAAGATTGAGACTCGACAAACAAACCATACCAAGTCATTCAATGATCAATCATATAATCATTCATCCAACCATACCAATATATTGACGACATCTCTCACGGTAAATGAAACGCACTAGCATCGTGTACAATAGCAAGACAAGCCAATGGAAGTCCACAAGATAAGACGTTTCCCTGAACCGTATACAATAAGACATTTCGTATACTCATGACCCAGACAAACAAGTTCACGGGATAAGACGTTTCCCGGAACCATGTACGATAAGATGTTTCGTACAAACAAGACTCTAATCCTCTCGGTAGAACGACGATAATAATACGGTCCTAGTCTAAACCTGGCCAGACTCTCGGAATAAGACGTGTTCCGATTCGACATGTGGTAAGACGTTCCACATTCAAGACACGGACTTACAATAAATATGTCGAGTACCCCAAATTCGGTAGATCAATTCACGAAAGAGGCGGAAAGAGATCTATAGTCAAAAGTCAAGCTAGTACGCTACATGCAATAACACCACCTCGCAAGTATACAACATTTGACGGCCGGGTCGATCAACGCATTGCGTTCACCGCCTAACAACGTCGTCATATCCCCACTAAACATGCATACAAGCATCAAGGATACACCCCATCGCTCCGACATTCCAGTCTAACGAGTATAAGGTGTAGCCGGGAAATGAGAGTTCAAAGCACATGATCATTAGTGCTCAATTCATAACATATGTAAAACCGACTCGAAAGAGGGATATATCAAAAACCGTCACGAAACATGTGATACAAGCGAATAGAATATCATATGTCCAAAACATGAATATTATAAGTCGTTACGTAAAATTATACGATAAACGGATCATGCGAACTATTATAAATTACGAGTTTTAGAAATTATATGAAAAGAACACAACCGTGTTCCAGGCCGGTCAGGAGGGAGGCGGCCGGTGGGCCGGCTCAGAACACAAGGCAAAACCAAAAATCATAGAAAACAGAGAAATGTGCTCCAGGCCGGTCTGTGGACCGGCGGCCGGTGGGCCGGCACAGACACTCTACCAACATTCCAAACATCACTACTGAGGTGGTCCAGGCCGGTCGATGGACCGGCGGCCGGTCGACCGGCTCAGAGCCCCTATACAAATTTCCCATAAAACTTCAACATTGTTACTGATGTGTTCCCAGCCGGTTGGCAGACCGGCGGCCGGTCGACCGGCCAGGAACACTCCTTCATCCGTGAGCTTCCTTTACATAATCAATCCAATTCAATTCTCATAAATCAATTCTTATAATCATCAACAATCAATATACATCATTAATAATCATCATATAACAACATTCATTAATCATAGCATGATTTCTAATCTTCCTAATCGTATTCTAAATACGGTTTCTAGCATATAAACATGTAAAACACGTAAATGATACCGAGTAACCCTTCACCGTTACCTTTAAGCGTCTCTACTAATCGTCAAGCTCCTCTTCTATAAGGAAATAGTCTTTGTCGGGATCTTGGAGGTCACCACCTACAAATAGATCGTAAAAAGATGAATAACGTTCATCTTGAGAAAGACGGAAAGCTTGAAAAGCGAGAAAGACGATGATTTTAATATCAATACGGATAGAGGAAGGTACGGGAGGAAGAATAAGCTAAACTTACGTAAATTCTATCAAGTAACGAAGAAGTTACGACGAATCAAAGATCGATATTCAAAGAGGGAAAGTTTCTTAAGGAAGAAGGAAGGGTTTTGTGTTTGATTTTGTGATGAATGAAAAATTAGGTTAAGGGAGGGAGTAGTGTGAGTTAGGAAGGAAAAAGTCAAAGACGGTTTCAAAGTCAAGAAAGTCAAACCCGACTCAAAAGTCAAGAAAAGTCAAACTCGTCTTAAGACGGGCTTTTCATGGAATCTCGCAGAAATTCCAAATACGAACTCGGAAATTCTAAATTCGACTCGAAACTTTAATTTCTAAATTAAAACTTAAATTCGCTGAAAAGATTTCGTAAAATATTTCTACTAGAAAAATAGGGTACATTTCCGGGTGTTACAAGTTCGTTATACGCTCCATTAGCTAGAGGCAGTTCGTTATACGCTCTAGTGGTTAGAGGCAGTTCGTTAATCGCTCTAACGACGTTCATTTTATTCGCTATGTCTTGTTGATTGAATTGGTGACTTTATTGCTATGGATCACGTGTCACTTTCGGTCGAGTTAGTATTCATGGTCTAGGGGTTTGTCTAGTTGCATTCGTTTGGAAATGATGATGTCATAGTAAGTTTTGTTGCACGTCATATTGTATAAATTGCTTCACATGTCTGTTATGATTACTGTCTGTTGTTATAGATTGTTATTAATTCAGCCTGTTGTAAACATGACTGGGAGAGCATCTAGTTACTCCCGACTGATTATCGACCCCCATTCTCAGGTTGATTGGTTGCTGCTTGTCTGGATGTTGTGCTGGAGAGACTTGTGGCGAGAAGAATAATTTATTTAGGAATTTAATTAAGTTAAGAATTATTAATAATGTATTAGTTTAGTTTTGGATTTGAGTATCGATCCGGATTGGTCAGGTGTTTCCGCCACCTTGACCCTATTCATCTTTGTACTCTGATGGATTACTTATTATTAACTTATTTCTTTTGTTTTAAAAATCCGGGTTGTTACTCTGATGTAACACCCCATGTTTTTATAATAACTTTATTTGGAAATTTATTTAGTAAAATAATTATTTTGCGAGTTTAATTATTTAATGCGTATTTAACGCTTTCGGTTACTATTTTGTTATTTTCCGTTTTTACCTAATTTGGATAGGTTAAAATGTCCGCGCATGATTTTACTATTTTAATTTAATAGCTACTTCTCCTATATAAACTCTTTGAGCGTTTTAATTATTCTAAACCAAATTTGTAATTGGATTATCCATCTTGTGAGCTAATGGGTCAAAAGCCCACTTAAACTCTCTTATAAATACAAAAGCTAACCTAGCAAGTAGGTTGCTCAATTATTTTGTGCGTGCGTTGTGCCACAGCCCTCCTTCCTCTTCTTCCCTCTTTTCATTCTTCTCCCTTTAATTCTATTGTTATGCAACTTTCTTCATCCAAATCAAATATAAATTATATATTTACAATCTTGGCTCTTACCTCTACAATATATTCTATTCATATTATTTTTAAGGGACTCGATTGTATGGAGTTTAGACCTACCTTTAGGGTTTCTATATTAATGGGTAAGTAAGAGAAAAAGAAGATGATGTCTTTCTTTGGGTGTTTTGGAGGAGGATTCTTGTAGGACTTTATTAATGGCGTCTTTATGAAGATGAAGATTATTTTGCGGTCTTTATTGCGTAATAAAGGTAACTAGGTGTTTTCCTTTAATTATATTTATAGAAGGTGAATTATTAACATGATATAATGATTGATTGTATGATTAATTGTTTGTGTGGTTATTTATTCTTATGATTCACATGTTTAATTGCATTTAATATTTATGTTGTTATTCTATTTTCAATTATTTATTTGGTGCGCGAACTAGGGTTCAAATTGCGAACCCTAGCGCCGTTTTGGAGGCGCGGCCCCTAGGGTTGGCCGTGGCCTAGTGTTTCGGGTCTCCTTGTGGGAGAGGCTAGGGTTTGCTTATGATGAGAAATTAGGGTTTGGTTTACATCATCGAGGTTATAGCTGAAGTTGCTATAACTTTGCATGTAAGTTACCCTAATTATACCTTTTTGAGTTATAACTTTGAAAGTGACGTTATGGTGCGGTGAACTATAACAAGACTCGTTGTGGTGACATGGCGGTTTGCACCGTGGAGTCGACCCCTCGGTGATGGTGTTATAGAGGACTAACCCGTGACGGAAGAGAGTTATAGTTGATGATACTATAACCTCGCACGTATAAAGTTATAGCTTGAAGTGCTATAACTTCACTAAAGTTAAGTGAAAGTTATAGCTGAAGGTACTATAACTTTGATGAAGTTAAGTGAAGGTTATGGTTGATGATACTATACCCTGATAAGCTTAACCAAAGTTATAGGTGGTGTACTTTAACTTTGCTGAAGTTAAGCGAAGGTTATAGTTGATGATACTATAACCTGACACGCTTAACTAAGGTTATAGTTGAGTTGCAATAACTTCACTAAAGTTGAGTGAAGGTTATAGCTGAAGTTGCTATAACTTCACTAAAGCTGAGTGAAGGTTATAGCTGAAGTTACTATAACTTCACTAAAGCTGAGTGAAGGTTATAGCTGAAGTTACTATAACTTCACTAAGGTTATGTGAAGGTTATAGTTTGTGGTATTATAACATTGAGTTGTTATATGCTTTCGTGTCTGGTGTTATGGTAACTCGAACTATAACATGTTCTTTGAGGTGTAATGTTATAGGACGAGATACTATAACCTTGGTCATCTGTGCTTGTTTTGTGTAGTGTTATAGTCAGTTGGATTATAACGCTATGTTTGCATATCGTATTGGTTATTCTTATTCCTATATTGTTGGACAGTCGGTTATACTGTTCTTGAGGTTAGTCGTGACGTTGCTCACGCATTGTTGGACAGTCAGTTATACTGTTCCTGAGTTGAGTCGTGACGTTGTTCACGCATTGGTTAGTACAGTCAGTTATACTGTGCATTTGTTTGTTGCTGGTTGAATAGATGACGATAGTATCATTTATATACTATCGGAATGAACTAACGCTACCCTTTGGGGATTCGGTTTTATGGTCTATGTTCGGGGGGGTATCAGAGGCAGTTCGTTATACGCTCTGGTCCCCGAGTGTCGTTCGATGTACAGTTAATGCATCAAGGGTCTGGCCAGGTCTTAGACATATAGGCAGTGGTTATACGCTATACATAGTACCGTGGATGCAGTTCGTTATACGGTCCACAGTGGATGCAGTTCGTTATACGGTCCACACCGATGGAGGCAGTTCGTTATACGCTCCATTAGCTAGAGGCAGTTTGTTATACGCTCTAGTGGTTAGAGGCAGTTCGTTAATCGCTCTAACGGCGTTCATTCTATTTGCTATGTCTTGTTGAATGAATTGGTGACTTTATTGCTATGGATCACGTGTCACTTTCGGTTGAGTTAGTATTCATGGTGTAGGGGTTTGTCTAGTTGCATTCGTTTGGAAATGATGATGTCATAGTAAGTTTTGTTGCACGTCATATTGTATAAATTACTTCACATGTCTGTTATAATTACTGTCTGTTGTTATAGATTGTTATTAATTCAGCCTGTTGTAAACATGACTGGGAGAGCATCTAGTTACTCCCGACTGATTGTCGACCCCCATTCTCAGGTTGATTGGTTGCTGCTTGTCTGGATGTTGTGCTGGAGAGACTTGTGGCGAGAAGAATACTTTATTTAGGAATTTAATTAAGTTAAGAATTATTAATAGTGTATTAGTTTAGTTTTGGATTTGAGTATCGATCCGGATTGGTCAGGTGTTTCCGCCACCTTGACCCTATTCATCTTTGTACTCTGATGGATTACTTATTATTAAGTTATTTCTTTTGTTTTAAAAATCCGGGTTGTTACAGACATAAATTTTCTGCACCACGAACCCCACAACAAAATGGTGTCGTGGAACGTATGAATAGAACATTAGAGGACATGGCCCGCACTATGCTTTTGTGTAGTGGCCTTCCTAAGAGCTTTTGGGCATAAGCCATTAGTACTGCATGCTATGTGCACAATAGAGCTATGATTAGACCTATTCTCAAAAAGACTCCCTATGAACTTTTAAGAGGGAGAAAACCCAATATAGCTCACCTTCGTTGCTTCGGTAGTAAATGTTTTGTCCATAATAATGGAAAAAGTAATTTGAGCAAATTTGATCCACGAAGTGACGAAGCTGTGTTTGTTGGTTATTCTAATCATAGTAAAGCCTTTAAAGTTTTTAACAAAAGAACCTTGTGCATAGAAGAAAGTGTTCATGTTGTATTTGATGAAGATAATGTGCCTGAGCAAGTTGAACAGAATGAAGAAGAAGACATGAATGATCCAGACTTTCGTCTTTCAAGGGAAGACGAGCAGAGATCAATGAAGAAGTTATTGAAGGAATCAATGATGAACTTGATAAATCCGCAAATGACCTTGAACAGAGAACTGAGACAATTGTTGATGATACGAATGTCTCTTCTCAAAACAAGGAAAAGGCAACTGAAGTTATAGCTGATGATGCTATAACTTTGAACCAGGACCAAGATGGTGTAACTGAAGTTGTACCAACTTCATCTATAAGCCCAGAGTCCAACTCAGGGGGAACCAATCTTGATTCTGAATCAGTTGAGGAAAGTGAAAGTTCATCAGATAGTGATGAGCCTAGGAACTCAAAAAAATGGAAATATAAGAGTTCTCATCCTATGGATAGTATCCTAGGAAGTTTGACTAAAGGAGTTCAAACTAGGCGAACATTAAATAAATTTTGTTCATTCTATTCTTTTCTGTCTACCATAGAGCCTACCAACATCAAAGAAGCTCTTGCAGAATCCGACTGGATTATAGCAATGCAAGAGGAGCTTCAACAGTTTGAACGTAATAAAGTATGGCATCTTGTGCCACGACCCCCTAATCGAACTGTGATTGGTACTTGATGGGTATTCAGAAATAAATTGGATGACTCAGGAGTTATAGTTCCTAATAAGGCTCGCTTGGTCGTTCAAGGTTATAATCAACAAGAAGGGATTGATTATGACGATACTTTCGCTCCAGTAGCAAGACTTGAAGCTATTCGCTTGCTCATCGCCTTCGCAGCTCATAAAGGAATGAAACTGTTCCAAATGGACGTTAAGACTGCATTTCTTAACGGTTATTTGGAAGAAGAGGTTTTTGTTGAACAACCTCCCGGATTTTTGAATAGCAAATTCCAAAACCATGTTTTTAAACTCGATAAAGCTTTATATGGTTTGAAACAAGCGCCTAGGGCTTGGTACGACAAATTGTCTAAATTTTTATTGCAAAACAATTTTAAAAGAGGATCTGTCGACAAAACCCTATTTCTAAAATCCGAGGGTTCTGATTTACTTGTTACTCAAATTTATGTAGACGATATTATCTTTGGGTCTACTAATAATAAATTGTGCAAGTATTTTTCAGATCTAATGACCTCAGAATTTGAAATGAGCATGATGGGAGAATTAAAATTCTTCCTAGGATTGCAAATTCAACAAACCAAAGAAGGAATAAAGATTCACCAACAAAAATATGTCAATGAGCTAATCAGAAAATTTGGTATGGAGAACGCTCATCCAATGGACACACCTATGGTAACTGATAAAAAGTTGACCTTGGACGAAAATGGTAAGTCCGTAGATGAGACTACATATCGAGGTATGATTGGTTCTTTATTATATTTAACTGCAAGTAGGCCTGACATTATGTTCAGCGTATGTGTCTGCGCTAGATTTCAATCATGTCCTAAGGAATCACATATGATTGCAGTTAAACGTATCTTGAGATATTTAATTGGTACATCTAATTTATATTTATGGTATCCACTTGAGTGCAATTTCGATCTTGTAGGATATTCAGATGCAGATTATGCAGGATGTTCCTTAGATAGAAAAAGTACCTCTGGATTTGCTACGTTTGTTGGATCATGCATAATTACTTGGGGCTCAAAGAAGCAAAATTCGGTTGCGTTATCTACTGCAGAAGCCGACTATATCGCTGCAGGACTGGTATGCTCTCAACTACTTTGGGTAAAGCAACAACTATGTGATTATGGTGTTAATGTTGGTTGTATGCCTGTTTTCTGTGATAATACGAGTGCTATTATTATTTCTAAGAACCCAGCTCAACATTCTCGTACTAAGCATATAGACATTAGACATCATTTTTTACGTGACCATGTAGAAAAGGGCAACATTAAACTCGAATTTTGTAGTACTGAAAATCAATGGGCTGACATTTTAACAAAGGCGTTAGAGAGAAGACGTTTTGAGATTTTGCGGTTGGAAATTGGTTTAATCAGTAGCAATTAAATTCATCATATTTATTTTGTGAACCTGCGTGACTGGTTAGAATAAGACGAGATTGTATGACTGTGTCCGCATATTTCATTGCTAGTATATTTGTGCTTAATATTATATATTTTACGTAAGTATCTTGCATATTAAGTGTTTATGGAAATTGAATTATGAACCACATATTTGCCAAAAATTTATCTTATTCACTTTCCTAATTGAACCAAAATTCTACCCTAGAATCCTATGTTGGCCGAAATTTTCAAACAAAATCACCTTACCATATCTTTTTATTTACCAAATTCTATCCTTACCATATCCCAACAATTAACCACCTAAGATTCTCTTTTCTACCAAAATTCAAAAAAAAAAAAAAGGAAAGGAAAGGAGACTACCTAGAGCCGGCACACCCCATGTGCCAAGTACAAAAATACTCTTCCCAATTCTTACAACTCATAATTACCCATCACTTTCACCACATCAACACTTCATCAATTTTTTTTTAACTTTTTCTCTCCTCCTTCTCCTTCCTCACGGCACCCAAAAACAAACAACAATAAACATTACCCAAAACCTTCAACCTTCATCCATGGCTTCCACTAGATCAAAAATCTCCAAAAACCCAAACCCTAACACTCCTAAGCCTAGCATGCCCACAAACACTTCTCCTACTCCCACACAAAAATCACCTACCTTAAACCAAACCGGGTCCGGTACGGGTCTTGAGGGTACAAAAAGAAGAAGGTTAAATAAAGGCAAAGCTAGAGTTCAAGAAGAAGCTACAACCGAAACTGTTGACACGGTTCCCGAGGTGATTACACGGGTTACATTCCGTGATTTTTCGCCTCAAGAAACATCTTCCGGGCTTGATAAACTCCGTCTCACGAAAGATGAAAGAAAGCTTGTAAACCGAGTTGCTCAGTACGGAATACATGGTGGTCGTCATTATCCGAAAGCTTGGTGTGACAAATATGCGGCTTTAGGATTCTTTACCGACTTTCTAAATTTTCAAGAATGGGAAACCGTGGCACGGTTTTCGGGTCCAGTCTATCCGATTGAGGTAATCCAGTTTTTCGCTTCTGTTTCGTTAACTGATGGGGTGTTGAATGCCGTTATAAATGGCCGTTCAGTTTCGATTTCCGTGACGGACTTTTGTACTCTGTTTTCGGTTCCTGATGATGGAATCAATATCAATCCGAGTACGTCATGGGATGAACTGACGGACATGGCTAAGTTGGAAGTTAAGAAATACTTTGATGTTGGAGCTACTTTGTCGGGTTGTGTTTTGGCGGGAAGTGTGTCCCCAAAATTGAAATTTCTGTTAAACTTTTTATGGAATACCATAATTCCGCGTCGGCGAGGACGGGACAAGATTGCATGTTATGAGATGTTGGTTGTGAAGCATTGGTTAGAGGGAAACCGGGTTAATCTACCTTTTCTTGTATTTTCTCGTATATCAAAAACGGCTTTTTCGGTGACCGAGGACAAGATTTACTCAACTCTTGATTTACCCTACGGGATGTGGGTGTCACGGCTCCTTGAGTCAAAAGGGGTCGTTGATGTGAATAGTTATGGTGTTACCGTCAAGGATGACATGTGTGACACGTTTTTAAAATTCATGAAGTTAGATGCTTGTGGACCGGAGTTGATGTTTTTGACCAAAGGGGGCTCGGTCGGGATGCAGCCGGTTGGGGTTGATCTTTCGGGAATCGAGTCTAGGTTGGATTTGTTTATGGGAAGTGTGATGGAGCTCCTTGTTGCGCAGGACAAGAAGATTGATGCGGTGTTGGACAAGATTGTTCAAACCGTGGCATTGGGTTCCACTAGCTCTACCCGTGACCAAGGTGGGTCGGGTGTGAGTCATGAGATGAGGGCGTGGATGACGGGTATGGATGATTGCCTAGCTAAATTTGAGAGGAACATTGTCGATTGTCGACAAGAAATGTATAGGAAAAGGGATCGGATGACATATTTGGTGAGCCAAGGCGGTTCTTTGGTTAAAAGTGGTACGGAAATGCGTGAGGGGATGCGTACTATCCTTGATGCGACGGAGGCTCTATCCTTGAAAGTTCGGAACTTTGACGTTTGCCTCACCGCTCAAGCTACACATGTATCCTCGTGCCTTGATCGTCTCTCCACTCTCGAGTACCGCACTCGACCCGGTTATGTTGCACCCTAATACCACCCGCCTACCCCAAATGCCTTGCTCTTCTTATCCTTGTTTGTTTATTTCTTGAACTACTTAACCAATTCGGCCCATTTTGGCTTGTTTAAACTTTGTTCTATTCGGCCCAATGGCAACTAACAATATTTCTTGTGGTTTGTAGTTCTTAATTAACATTTGCACTTGATTTTGCTTGGTATATATCGTTTTATATTGCGTATTTTGCATATCTATTTCTTGCCTTGACATGTGTTAGTCTAGTCGTTTCATGTCTTTGTTCTTGTCTTTTCAATGATGCCAAGAGGGGGAAGAAATGATATGATTTGAGTCTTTGCTTAAGCTTGCTCCTTGTCAAGACTCGTTATCTCTTAAAGTCTTTCAAGTTATAACTTTGGCTAAGTTGTTATGTTCTTGCGATCAAAGTTGCTATAACTTTGGGAGTGTTTTGCTGAGGGGGAACCATACTTAGTCACTATGTTAAGAGAAATCATAAGAGACTTGTCATCATCAAAAAGGGGGAATTTGTTGGATCTATTTTATAGTTTTGATAATGACATGTGCTTACCTGATAATGTGCTTTAATTGATATATCATATGCGTGTAATTGTGTGCTTTAGTCTTATTATAGCTAGCATTACTATATTTTTTTATTTTTTAGAAGAAGAAAGATCAAAGTTAAGCATAACTTTGATAAAGTCTGTGAGACAAAGTTATAACAACTTCAGGAATAACTTTGGAAGTGAACATGAAAGTTATAGCTACCCAGGCATAACTTTAATGAAAATCGCTTCAAGCAAGATCTACCTCAAATAGCACAAGACTCGAGATGGAGGGTCTTTGTGATCAAGATGAAGAGATGATCCGTATACTGAAGATCTTTGTGAAGATTAGATAGTATAGGTCGTCATTCGGTAACTATTCCATTTGAGAGATTTTATGTTCAAAGTTATAGCTTTAGTCTATGACTTTGGATGATAAATTATTGATGCATGATTTTGGAAATAAAATGTTTTGAAATGTTTTCAAAAGTGAAAGAGTATTTTTATATTTATCAAAGGTTTAAATAGAGAATATATTTATGAGATTCTATTGGTTAGTAATCCAACTTATGAGTTGTCATGCTACCTAGGGTTTCCAATATATTCTATCTCAATTTGTTGTTAACCTAATTAGCCCACCTAGTGTTTGAGCCACCTAGGGTTTCGTGGAAACCTAGGATTGTGCATCCTAGGGTTGCGTGCCTCCTAGGGTTTCGTGAGCTAGGGTATTTCGGCTTCTCTAGGTTGTTTCCCTTGTTTACCTAATCTAGGATTCTACTATATCTTTACAACAATATTTTGAGATATAAAGATAAATATATTTCTATAAGATAAATCAAATAATATTTTGAGATAAAGATATTTCTAAAAGATAAGCAAATATTATTTTATGATATTAAAGATAAATATCTTTCTTAAATATTATGCTAGGGTTTTAGATCTACTATACTTCTATTACTATAAATACTCCTTCATATCAAAATTGTAAAACACACGAAATACACGAGTACAACACGGCTACATATTTACTAGTGTTGATTTTCCAAAATCGTTTTAAAGCAAACCTTTGAGCAAAATATTTATTATTTTTAAAGTTTGTTTTTCAAAAGAGTCGTGCATCAATTATTATCAATCGCTTGAGTGAAATACGTTATTGGATAATAGTACATCATTATAAGCTTACAATTCTTTAACGGGAATCTGTGTGAGTTATATTGTACTTTCTTATTAGCGTAAGATAGTATAGGGTATTTAGCGATACTCATCTGAGTTATAATCATAGTGTTGATTATACGAGTGGGTTGGTAATTTTTGTCATCCGTAGAAAGGTACTAAAAATTATTAATCGAGAATAGTGGACGTAGGTTTCAACGTGTGAAACTGAACCACTTCAAAAATCGTGTGCCTCTCTCTTATCTCTTTACTTTTCGTTATTTCGTTATTCGCGCTTACTTTGATTAATTAATTAGTTGATTTTAATTCATAAGATCAAATAATTAATTACATATCATATAAAACGAAAAAGTGGGGCTAGTTTTTAATACTCAATTCCCCCCCCCCCCCTCTTTCGTATTCGATCAATAGACTCTACACCTACATTCGAAAAATCAAACGAAAATATGTTAAGTGTGATAACTGATCAAACACTCGATATAAGTAACCTGAATAGTACTCAAAATCCGATACGATCCGAATGGAAGTAAAATTGAGCTCAATTCAACCAAATAATAGTCAACCTGAAATAGATCTAAACCGCGCATTTAATCAGCATTAACTTTTTCAAGAGAGAAGAAAAACTTGACTCAATTTTCCTCCGCTCCATCAAACGCTCCTCTAGACTTTAACACCCTCTTCTCATGGCCTCTTCGCCGGCCTATCGTTGGCGGTCTAAAGCGTTGTTAGTTATCACTTAAATAATATGGTACGTCAAACAAATGGTTTTTGTAGGGAGGTCAAGATGATGTTGCGTTCGGTCTTCGTTGGAAAAGCCACGAAAACCTATTTTTGTGGTTGTTATGGACACACGATTGGTTTGGTTGAGGGGTGTTCTTTGCTCTCGTCTATCGGCATGGCTACTCGGTTTGTTGGTCCTTTCTGTGGTGGGTTAGATCACTAAGATGTGAGAGATTTTTCTCCATAGGAGGCAAGCGTTGTTGCTTTGTTTTCTACCCTTTAATTCTACGTTCTTGAGGCATAAGTTCACTCTGCTCTCCTCGCTCATTAGCTCAGTCTCAATAGTCCATATGATCCATGAAAGCTTTAAGCGCTGCAAATGTTATTGGTGCAGAACCTCGTGCCTAGTCTACCATTTTCCACCAATATGTCATTGGCGCTATTATCCCAACTTCCGTAGTTTATTATTAGGATGTTATTTCTTAGTATCTTATTATGTTATATTTTACGTAGTAGTTTATAAGTATGACTCTCACACCTATGCTTGAACAGTAGGTCTTGCTTAAGACGGGTCGGATCTTGCAACGGGTATTTTGTGAGAGGAAATGGGTAGAGGGGACAAGGTGGGCACCCCCCATGTGCTCTCCACTCACCCTTGATGGGTATTTTGTGAGAGAATATGGTATCCGTCTTAAGCTTAAGACGGATACCTCCGTCTTAAATAAGAATTTGTGATGCTTGAATGTTTAAACACTCGATTTCCAATTGTAACAAAAAAAAAAGGAATACATCTAACCAATACTAATTGAATTGATTGACTTTTATCAAATATATTTATTGTTTCATAAAAAGACTCTCATCTGAGGAGCTTTTCATTCATTTTTTATTTATTAATGCTATTCTGAGTTATGACTTATGACATTCAAATTGAAAAGTAGGAACATTAAGCCAACTTTTTTAGACCTTGCTCTAGAAAGTTATGACTCAAAACTCGCATAAAATAATATTGACCTGATTCGAACCACACTGAACGCAAAATAGCACAAACTGGTGAAAATGGCTAACCTAAATAAACCCTATCAAAATCGAAATTAAAACCAAAACTAAGGTTAACTTGATTACAATAAACCTGATTTAATCTTATAACCGAATATCTTGTTTGACAGATCAACGTAGGCTACTCTCACACAGACACGCGAGGTAGTTAAACACATGAAAATTCAAAAATCCTACACTTCTCCAATCATGAATGAGTTACATTATCCTGCAATGAAGGGCTGAAACTGCGTTAGTAAGTACTCAAAGGACAATCATTTTATCTTTTGTCCATGCATTATACACTTGTCTTTCTTCTTTCCTCAAACTCACTCCTTAAAAATAAACTATAAATGAAGCCCTTTGTCAAAAGCCATTATTATCAAAAAGAACATTTCAAAAACTAAAAGTATAAAGAAATCTCATTTTATTCTATCACACACTCTTGATCAATATACTTTGTCAAGTAAACCCATGTCTAGTTTGGCTGGCCTTGTGATCCCCTGCAAAGGTATTCGCCATAGAAATTAAACTCCGATATCTCCCTCGCCTTTTATTTTGCGTAAATTTATGTGCTATAATAAATTTTTCCGGAACCGTCTAATTAGGCAAACGATGTGTTATTGGTACAAGGGTTACAACTTGCTGTTATAAGGAGCCAAAACTCGTGTTGCACCCATTACTGTGATGTAATTTTAATTTTCTTATAGTTTTGAGGCTAAGGCTTCAAGAATCCATTAGATAACGATGATATGGTGCGTCTCTTACAAGCTTATATGTATCGTGTACAGCTGCAGTAGCATGGGAGGCAGGCAAGCCATTGGTCATAGAGCAGATCGAGGTTGCACCACCACAGACCATGGAAGTTCGAGTTAAGATAAAATACACTTCCCTTTGCCGAACTGACTTCTTCTTTTGGGAAGCCAAGGTCTACTTCTCGACTTAATTGCCCCGGAAGTTCTTCATTTTCAATCACTCACAAAGACTCGATTAAGATTCTAGTGTATAAAGATCCAATTAATTATACGTCATTTAACTATGGTTTACCAAACAATAATCACAAATATGCAAGATCAATTGGAAAATACACAATCTTGCCGATGTGTTTAAAACACACGAGATAGATTGAGATAGATTATTCATCGATGACCCACAACGGGAACCGGCTCACAAATGTATCAAACTGCTTCATCAATCATGATACAAGAAATATTAAATGACATAACGATTCACTAAAGTACACGTGGTTTGTAGTATCGTACATACATCGAAAGTAGTACTCAGTAGTTTGATGCAACTCCCAAAGCTTTTCTCCGGCGAAAGTTTTTCGGAAAACAATTTTGTTATGTACATAGATTAAGCCTTTGGGTAAATATCGTTATACCTTCATCTCGAAGTTTTGCCTCATGTATATTGTTGCACTCCGTATGTTGTTTGTCTGACTTGTTGAAGTATTCAGCTTTTATTATCATCAAACTGAAAACTGAAAACTGGTAACAAATCTTGCAGGGCAGTTCTGCTACCCAATTATTCCCTCGCATTTTCGGCCATGAAGCAGCTGGGTATGTCTTGACTACTGAATCGCTATCGACTATTGTACTGATGAACTGCCTTCACAACTAGTCCTATGTTACTGACTGAAATTGAACCTAAAGTTACAGACCGTTAAGGGTTACTAGTCAATATTAAAGGTTTCCTCGCGCTAAAAAAAATAGATCAGATTTTGATAGGTATAATAATGAATCTACCATACTATTGTTGTCATGTAACAGCATTGTAGAGAGTGTTGGAGACGGTGTAACTGATTTCAGCATGGGGGATCATGTTCTCCCGGTATTTACCGGAGAGTGTGGGGAATGTCGCCACTGCAAATCTGAGGAAAGCAACATGTGTGACCTACTGAGAATGAATCCTTACCGTGGAGTGATGCTAAATGACAGCAAGTCTCGGTTTTCCCTCAGGGGAAATCCTGTTTACCATTTCATAGGAACCTCCACGTTTTCTGAATATACAGTTGTTCACGCTGGCTGCCTTGTGAAGATCAACCCTCTGGCTTCCCTAGAAAAAGCTTGCATTCTCAGCTGTGGCGTCTCTACAGGTTCTCTTTCTAAACATTTATGTTTTTTCCTTCTTTCATAGATTAACCTGATGACAAAAACTTAAACGATACATTCTTGTATGTCAAAGTCATTTACTCTAAAGATGACTTCGGTCTCCGGTGATATTATCTAATATTACCAACCTAATTCAACTAACTCGCCCATATACAAAGGGATCAAGGCATCAACTGATAATGAACTAAAATTAAGAATAATTACAAATAATATAATTTTGTCTCATTATAATTTTACCATGAGACTATATCACAAAGAAATCGAGATCATTAAACTTCCGGATTAGGTTACTCTCACATATGAGATGGTGTCGAACTAGACTCACAAGTCAACCTCTACATAAAGTTGAGAGTTCTAAAGCTGAATGTTATGTGTTTCTAACTCTTAAGGATTGGGCGCGGCTTTAAATGTGGCAAAACCAAATAAGGGTTCTACAGTTGCTGTATTTGGACTTGGGGCTGTTGGACTTGCTGTGAGTATGTCAACTCTAGGATTCACCAATTGTACAGGGAGTTTATGTGAAGCAGATTGAGATCCATGATATGTAACTGTGTTTTAATCTGTGATCTGTGTTTCAATCATGTCTAAAAGGCTGCAGAAGGTGCTAGGATTGCTGGTGCATCAAGGATAATAGGGATCGCTCGAAATCCCGAGAGGTTTGAAGAAGGTACATATACCACTCTTATTGAAATCATGCATTCTATAACCAATCCTATAAATCCCAATCAATCTAAAAAACCGTCATTCTGCTGCTTTTTAGCCAAGAAGTTTGGTGTCACAGAATTCATAAACCCAAAAGACCATGCCAGACCAATACAAGAGGTAACTCATCTGTAAATCTATTTTTTCAACGGATAGTTGGAAATTGAGTCACGCACGGTAACCCTGTTTTTGTCAATTTACAGCGTTGAATAGTTATCGGTTTACTCTGATGTGTGGTTTATTTACTTGCTTCATCTTTAGCCAGCTCTGCTGATGCTTGATAAGTAGTATTTGCAGTAATATTGGAAACCAATTTTGTGGAATAGGTTATTAAAGAGATGACAGGAGGAGGAGTCGACAGGAGCATCGAGTGCACTGGAAATGTTGATGTTATGATATCTGCATTTGAATGTGTTCATGATGTGAGTCATTTATAACTTGGGAAAATGTATGCCTTCAGCTTAACTAAAGAACTCCAATTAGATTTCTGGTATTCTAAACAGGGATGGGGAGTGGCAGTGCTCTGTGGGGTTCCAAGCAAGGATGCAGTTTTCATGACCAAACCGATTAACGTGCTCAATGAGCGCACTCTTAAAGGAACCTTTTTTGGTAACTATAAGCCTAAGACTGATCTTCCTTCAGTTGTTGAAATGTACATGAATAAGGTAAAGTGCAAAAGATTAGGCCATAACAAAGCCTCTTCAAAATTACGGGTTATAAACTTCGATTGCATTTGCCTGCATAATTTACAGGTGTTGGATCTGGAAAAATTCATAACTCACAGAGTGCCGTTCTCTGAGATCAACAAGGCTTTTGAGTACATGAAGAAAGGTGAAGGAGTGCGTTGCATCATTAGCATGGATACTTAGCACCCTACAGGCAGCCTTGCATACTTTGATTTGTCGCAATATTATTGTAACAGTGCTCAGGGAATGACAAATAGAAAGTACTTTATCCTATTTTCTGAATTCCTATAATTTGCTTCTAGGGAAAAAAATCCAGAATCAAATTACTTCCTCTTTTTTTTCCTCCCATTTTTTTTTTCTGGTTCTTTTTAGCAAATGGATGGAATTGAAACTTATACCCCTCCCTCTTATCCTCCTCCCAAACCAAGTCCTCAATCTAACACTAACCGCATCCCTTAACAACCGCCACCACACCAACTCCCGGAATTTACGACTCAACCAGCTCCAGCACCACCACCCTAAAAGCTCACCAACACCACCAGAATCCACCACCACCCACGAGGCCATCACTATCCGTAAAACAACTACCACCGCCGGAATTTACGAGCCCAACACCCCCGACAGAATCCATCACCGCCACACACGAGCACCGGGCATTGACCATTTGACCGAGGTGAAGTCGATGACCACCACCCACAATTCAGAAGCCGGCCACCACCCACAATTAGCCTTACCAAACCAAACCCTGTGGACCACATTTCAGAAGCCTAAATCTGCTCTTCCCACCGTCTTCTCATCAACGGATCTCCCCTCAGAATATGTGATGGCTAGAGGGTGGGTTGAAGCCGGAGAACCAGTGTGTGTCTCTCACCGGAGAGACGGTGATGTACCTATTTTATCTAGGGATTGTATGTGGTATATTGATTTGGACCAAACCTCTTTGTTACTAGAAGGCTCGTGGTGTTTAGAGGAGCTTTTTAGGTAATAAAAGACTCGTACTTAGTTTGTGGAGCAGCAAGGCGCATTGAAGCAATGGGGTCCAAGGTGACGAGGGGCGAGGGAAAGGCACGCGCTTGTATATAAGTATCAAACGAACATTTTAGGATAATTGTTTATGCAACAATAGTTCTTTCTTGTTTTAAAGAGGGCTAACATGAATTTTAGTGGAAATTAACCATTTGGGTGTGTCGTGTGTGTGTGGTGGGGGGAGAATTTGAAACAAAATATAATATAAGATTTAATAGGAATGCACCTTCAGTACGCCTCACCTCACTAGTTGTGCCTCGTGCGCCTCATGCACCTTTTTCATCCCATCCACCTCAGACTCCTTGAGGTAACTGGCGCCGCATGCCTAGGCGCACTTTATTAAACTAAAGACTCGTACACGTTGATTAAAGGTGATTTGAAGACTTACTTTTGGAAGGATTAATAATCATCCTATGGGACAAAGCTTTGTCCCAAGCATAACATATAACATATTGTTGACTTGAATGTGTCCCAGCTGCTCAAACTCATGGAGTAAAGAATTATAGTGAGGGTAGGCGGTCACGAGTTAGAGATGACCATTCCCGTGCTGGGGCGCATGAGTCCGGGACATGAGCTTTGACGGGAAGAACCAAGAGAAGAAATCTTTCTGTTAGTTGTTAAAAGGGATGTTATTCATTATTTCTGTTTAACCTAGTTTTAGCTTACCGCCTCCTCAATAAACATCAGACTATAGTTATATCTTTCAAATATTATTCATTAGTCCAAGCTTGTAATCAATTGGTATTTTATGCTCTCCCTGGCTTTCAATTATGTTTTACTTTATCTATATCTTAGTTTACTATCACTTATGCATAGCTAATACTCTCATTAGAGTTTAGGGGAATCATGTAGGATTGATTAGGGTTTATAATTGGTGATTATTACCCCCTTCGTCCCGGTAATTTGTTTACCTTTGCTTTTGGCACAATTATTAAGGAAATGGTAGGGGACCATTTGTGGTTGTACTTGGTGGATGACAAGTGGACAATAGTCCCATTGGGTGATCAAATTACTCATAGACTACCATCCTAGTATAGAAAGGTAAACAAATGAATGAGACACCCTAAAATAGAAATGGTAAACAAATGACCGCGACGGAGGGAGTAGTAGTTTATTAATTGATATGACTATTGTTAGCCTTGTGCATACAACTTGGTGGATTAATTGCTAGTAAGACAAAGAGGACACTAAAAAGGTATCAACTTAGCATTACCCATTCCTAAGATCGAAAGTCGAGATTCTGAATAAGGCAGCCATAAGTTTATTTAGGAAGGACCTAGTAAATTGCGAGAGCCTCCTACATTATCCGACCTACAGTAAATATAACGCCAATCTATCAATCGAGACATTTCTGCATGCTCTCAATTCACCTTGATTATCGTATATGTGAACACAATACCTTAACTTTATCGGAATTTGATTAGATTGTTATTTTACTGATTTGTTACTAACCAAAACAATTAAACTGAGCTAAAACCAACAGTAGTCCACTAGTTAGTAGTATTGGGATTATTTTGATTAAGGTGATACGACTTTAGCTTTATCACATGGCGCGTCCTCTCAGAGGTGAGTGGATTGGGAGAGGCGACATGTTGTGGATCAAGGTGGTGCAGGTGAGCGTGTTTAGCCTTACCAGGCACGCGTGTACATTGTCTCGGAGAGGTGAGTGGATCAGGTGGGGAAGCATGTGGTTGGTCGAGGTGTTGTGGGAGCGGATCAAGGAGGTTGGGTGGTGGTTGGAGTTCGGGTGATAAGCTTCGTGTTTATTAAGCTAAGTTTTGTATTTGTTAAGTTGTGTGTTTGTTCTTGGTTAGGGGTTTGATATTTGAGGTTGAGGGGGCTAGAGTGTGACTGTGTGAATGCAGCACGAAGCGTGGATAGGTAGGATTGTGGGTATATTAGGTAGAGGAACAATTAAAATAGTTACTACTAAACAAGAAAAGAATGAGAAGCAGAAAGATAAAAAGAAATTTCAAAAATTATAGTGAGAAGTAAACGGAAAAACGAAGGACGTATAATAAAGGGACATCTTTGCTTTCTAAGCTTAAATTTCCCAACTGCTCTCCCTTCGCACATCATTACATCCCCAAGTTATGATTTGCTTTTTAAGAGCATCCTCTAAAACTTGAAGCTCAAAATTTACCCAAAAAGAAAACTGAAAGAAGTCCAAATATTTAACTGAACATAAAAGTGGTAGTGCATTTCCATCATGTATTTTCTATGGGAGGCGTTTTAACTTATTTGCAAGATTTTACTATTGAGTGGGAAAACTCTTTGGTCAAACATATCTTGAAAGTTTAGGTCAACACCATTATTGGATCACTTTTTTCAGTAGAGAATCAGAGGTGTAGTTTTGAACTTTTGACAAATGCTTCATCATCCTCTTACTACCATCGAATGTTTGAGAACCCTAGCAGTGTGCATGCCTGTTTTACCAACAACTTAACAAGGCATGATTGTGCTACAAGTCCAGGGGTCCCAAAGTTTTACATCCAACAAGAAGAATACCTAGGTCGCTAGTTATTCAGACTCGTAAACACTTATGTTATTCAGACTCGTAGCCACGATGTCGGATGCGACATGGTGTAGAATATCTAACACTGCACTCCGTTTTATAAAGTTCAAGTGGCAAGTAAATACTGTCAACAAGTGTCTTAACTCTTAATCAGTTATTGGATACAGACACCCATGCTCCATAGACCAAAATAAAAAGGAGGAAATCTAATTGTCCTCTTTGCTTTAAAGAGGCACTTGCCTCCCCATGTCTCCCACTTCTTTGGTCTTCTTAAAATATTTTCTATTGCATCCATTTGCCTTTTTACTTTCTCTCTGTGCTCTCAATTTTTACACTGTTTGAAGTCAATCTAAGAATGTCATGTGTCGGTGTTGTGTTTGATTTTGGTCATATCCGTCATGAGTTGTGACGAATACGCGGTAAGAAGCCTAAATTATAAGTGTGGAAATAACATTGCAGATCAAATTATGGGGCATTGAGACAGGATGCCCCACAAATTCACAAAATGATGTTTTACGTTCTCATTTGCCGAATCGAAAACTTTATAGCTAGTTCCATCACTGTCTAAGCAAAGTTGTCTAACACTCGCTTCGTTAAGATTCGCAAAATGACTCAAACTCACTACACTGCTAAAGCAGAGTACTTCAAAAGTCAAAACTAGTAAGAGAATGTTAACACAAACTTCACCTACAGGTATCATTTATTCCAAACCAATTCTCCTCTCAGCTAGTTCCTCCCTCCTCCGCCCAGGAAAAAAAAAAACTTTAGATGCAATGCCAAAAATGCATTGGTTTCAGGGCCTCAAGCCACTTGTACGTTTTCAGGATTACTACATGTATATACGACTGCTTAAGTTTATGTCTTTTGCGAAGGAAAGTCCTAGTGTAAGCGAAAAAAGATCTCGATTTTCCCAACTCCAAAATAATTTCAAGCAGGCCCTAATTTCAACTCAATAATATTTGAATGTATTCAGTGTTCACGCAACGGCAACATACATATGGAATATGCAAGTAAGAAAACAAAAGGCAGAATACACAGTAAATACCGGCAAGCTTGGATCTATTTGTATTTGTCCATGATCTTGTTTGCTTGGTCTATTGCTTCATCTGTCGAACCTGGCTTTTCATTTAGTTTTGGTCCTTTGTCTTTATTTAGAGCAAGATAAACGAAATAAACAAAACCCATGACACCCTGTTCCGAAGTAGATAAACAACAATAAGGCTTTTGTGAAAATGGATATCACTTTCAAATAGAGAATTGATTAGCTCTCTTGGGATTCATCTCATGAAAAGTAGAAGACACAGTAGAATAGGCCAAATTAGCAGAAACTGGCTACATTCAACAATAAAAAAATGGTAAAGAAAAAAGAGAAATGGTATTTCATGATGGATCATTTGCAGGAGACACAAAGCAAGTAGTTATGGCCTTATGGGAGAAGGCAGAGTGGTATGTGGAAAGTATATTAGAGACACTGGTCAGTGGTCAGGTAATTGTGCTAATACATTGAACTCGGTCCTCAGGACTTCAAATTGTTCATCCTCTCTCTTCCCGTCATTTCTTATTTTATTTTCTAATAATATGATCCCATAACATTGTAATAACAGTCCCAGCAAACAAACATAACCTAGAAGGATCACCTCAATAAACCTCAACTCTTCATCATTAGCATGTATGCTTTAGATTTGTGAAAGAACCGCCGGTAAAACTTGAATGACAATTGTTTGACACTTGAATGACGTCTCACAACATTAGACCCTTGAATGACAATGATTGGAAAAACCCCATATAAATTTAGAGTGATGACGTCAGGCATGTGTGACGAATCTATACAGTGTAATTGTGTATTCCTCATTCAATTATTTTGTTGATGGATTCGTCTTACGAGTGGCAGTTTCTCATTTATCATTTAAGTGTCTGTGAAGTTAGCAAGGTGAAAAAAAAAAATATTCCGTTGTTTTTCAAAGTAATTGTTCAATGTCTTTTAGAAACCCTAAACCCTAAATAACAACAAAAATTACATCATTTTTGACATCACCTCACAACATCAAACAATTGAATGACAACTATTGGAAAACTCCATATATATTTAGCATAATGACGCTTACTTAGACATTCTAACGTGTGCAATGAATGCCGATACTATATACTCCCTCCTATTCTAAATAACCTTCCCTCTTTCCTTTTTCATTTATTCACAATACTTTTCCCCTTTCCTTATTTAGTAAATTTTATACTTATTTTAATCACCTCACCCCACAACGATACCTCACAATACCCATATTTATCTTATTTTAATCACTTCACCCCACAACAATACTTATTTTAATTACCTCAACCCACAATAATACCCCACAATACCTTCCCTCTCTCCATCACCTTACCCCACCACAATACTTTACCTTATTTAATTAACCACCCTTAATTTTTGTGCCAACCATGAACGAGGAAAGTTATCGAGAATAGGAAGGAGTATTCCTCATTTCATTACAGTATATGGATAATGGATTGATCTCATATGCAAGACTTTCTCATGCAAGTTCCATTGTACTTAGCAAGCTACAAAAATTGTTCTTCAAGTCATTTCTCAATGTAATTGATCAATGTCTTTGAGAAACTCTAGACACAGTGTCTCAATGGCATAATTTTGTGGCAAGGTAAGAGGATTGGATGTGCACGACTCTATTGTTGTGTTAAACATAGAAAGGATGTAAAATGATGCAATAAGAACAGAGAGTACATTAAACCATTTGCTTTATTCCATCGTTTTTCAAAGCCGGAAAATATTGTTTTTGGCCCATTGGAAAATAATACGTATGTATTTTAGTCTCAGAAATCAAGTAAAACGACCTTAAGTAAACATAGGTGTCACTAGCCTAGAGTATCTGAAGGAGAAAATAATGAAAAATCCAACTTCAATACAAAGAGGAGTCACGAAACATACCAGTGAAAAGAAAACTGTCGATACGAATGATTTGAGAACCAAAAGAGAAAGAGCAGTAGCAACAATGGCTACAGAGAGCCTAGCTACAGGTCGTGGAACAGTTTCCTGGGAATATAAAACATTGTCACAAGGATTAACAAAAAAAAACTTATAGATACAATGAGCATAAAATAAAGCAAGCTAACTTAAAATTACCGGCACAAGGTTGGTTCCTGCCTCAACTCCATCCTTTCCAATCTTGAAAGCTGTCTTAACGACTGCTTTTGAGTAGCGGATACATGTACAAGTACGACGGTTAAATCATAACAGCTGAAATCAAAATTGTTTTTAATCTGAAGAAACAGATAGCAAGGTCAATACGGCAATCACGACTGGAAAGCCCTAGTCCAGCATCTTTAGAACCTCCCCCACCAACTCCCAACCCGCTTGTGCGTGAAGTCGCAAAAGCGGGGGCCATCAGTCTCCCAATTTGTAATTGGTCACAATGCTCTATTCTATATCAATTCCCACTGTTTAAATTTCACACTTTAGTAAGGTTGCTTACATTTGAACCTTCGACGACATTTGTTTACAGCCACTTACAGTTGATGTTGCCACTCATATACCCTCCAATTAACCCCAAAAACAATTCCAACTATATACAAATATCAAACCTAACACGGAGAAAAGAAACTAAAATCATAATCTTCCCTTCGTCCCAATCATTTGTTAACCTATGATTAAAATATCTCGAATTAAAAAAAAAAAGGTAAACAAATGAATGAGACGAGACGGCGGGAGTATCAGTCACGGAATTACACCATCAAATCGTAAAATTGCAATTTTCACCAGAATATGCTTCAGTCACAACCAAAAAGTGTGTAAATAAACTTAATTGAGAATTAAGTAATAACAAAAAAATGCTGTAAGTAAGTGATTGTAACGAACAAATTGTGTTAGGATAAATGGTTTCACCTTTGAAGAAATTGGATTGAATAGCGGAGATGGGTGGTAGAACAGTACGAGAATGAATATGAAGTTTTGGGAGTAAATTTAAAGGGGAGAGAGTTAAAGATGAAGAATTGAAGGAGAGAGATTGAGAGTATTTAGCTGAAACATGATGGAATGATACGGGTACGACACCATGGCAAATACTTGAAGCTGCCATCTTTTTACCTTCACGATTTTTCTGATTTTTGCTTCAAGCGTCAAGGGCTCAAGGCTAAGATTACGAGGAGCAATGCCTATTTTTCTGATTTTTGCTTCAAGCGTCAAGCGTCGGGTTGATTTTTCTGAGTAACACGACCTATTTGCAAATTGAGGACCCGAATATGACATGAGACCCCTAGTTGAACTTACTCTATTCAACCCGTCCCGGATGTATTATCGCATACTGACTGTTACCTAGACCTGACAGACAAGTCAACCGGCTCGGGATTGGGTTGCTGGCTTCGGCTCGGGCAACCTATTATCAAGTTATTCATGGATAACGATCAGTTTGCAACAATAAACATTCAGGTCTGGTTATTGTGCACCGAGTCGATATGAGTTTTGGATCGCTGGGGTCTTGAGTTCTGGTATCGGGTACAATCGGGTCATTAGGGCAGGTTAAATTTTTTCGAGTTTGTTGTTAACCACAAATAACTTGAAAACAAACCCCCTGAAATGAGTCGTACCCGAAATTACCCGACCCGACTCGGACCGAGTTCTTGCAAACCTGAATAACACGAACCCGAATTGACTGGAGCCGACGAACTCCTTTGTCAGGCCATTACTAAGTAGTCCGTAATTCAAAACAAAAGACGAAAAAAAAGGCATTTGTTTTTCCGATTGCTTTTACCCCGTTAGTAAAGACCGTCGATAAATTATTATGTGTTGTCAATATTTTTAGGGCCTTTTCTTTTTCAGGAAGTACCAAATATTTACCTTATTTTCAAAAACATTACCTAACATTATATTTTTGTGTTTTACTACCTAACATTTATATTGTTTTTATATTCACAAATTCTCATTTGTGAGGGACACTATCCGTCGCAAGCTTAAGACGGATATCATATTCTCTCACAAAATACCCATTAAGGGTGAGTGGAGAAGCACATAGGGGGTGCCCACCTTGTCCCATCTACCCATTTCCTCTCACAAAATACCCGTCGCAAGATCCGATCCGTCGCAAGCAAGACCTACTGTTTTAGATTACTACAAAAGACACTATTCCGACAAAAAGTAAGGCAAGGCTTGAATATTGATAATTATAATTATTTTCCAGTTTCTGATTTCAAAAATATTTATAATCCTAATGTATTTAAAACTCAAGCATTTACTGCATTCTCATGAAAATACGTCATCACTTTATGTGTCTTTTTATTTTATCCCCACAGCAACCCCACCAGTATACCCCAGTCCCACCCACGCTTGCTGAAAGAATTTATGGTTTTTTGTCAAACACAGCCTTTAAAAAACTTTTTCTTCCAAACATCACATTTAAAAAACGAAATTGTCAAACACAACCTTTAAAAAGATATTTTTTGTTAAACACAACATATTGGACGGAGGACTCAACATTTTGGTCATAGTTTGACGACTTGCAATGGAGTGATTTTCAGGCGATGTTTGAGATAGTAAATGAGGTCGATTTGAAGTGTTCTTGAACTCGTTGAAAAGGTGGGAGTACTGACTTTACAACCGTTGTCAACACAGTGGTCAAAGGTGGTTTTATGCATGGTCAATTTGTGTGTAAATTAAGGCGGGTCAAAGAGGGTTCTTGCAAGTTTGAGTTTACAACGGGTGGTTAATTAGGGGTTTTGCGTGGGTCTTTTAATGGGGTTATGATGCTTTGTTTGATCTGAAACTTGTTATGTAGGTAAAGGGGAGTACAAGGTAGGTTGTAATTATGTTTTTTTGTTGCGGTCGTTTGTTGCAAGTAGTGGTTCGAAGGGAGGGATGTGACCAACGAAAAAATTCTACTTTAACTTTCGGTTGTTTTGCATACCAAATTTCAGACCAAACAAAGCATTATAACCCCATTAAAAAACCCACGCAAAACCCCCGACCACTTGTTGTAAACCCAAACTTACAAGAACCCTGTTTGACCCGCCTTACTTTACACACAAATTGACCACGTTTGACGACCCTGTTGACAACGGTTGGAAAGCATGTACTCCCACATTTCCTACGAGTTCAAGAACACTTCAAATCGACCTCATTTACTATCTCAAACATCGACTGAAAATCACTATATTACAAGACGTCAAACTATATGATCAAAATGCTGAGTCCTCCGCCCAAAATGTTATGTTTGGCAAACAATATCTTTTTAAAGGTTAAGTTTGACAATTTCTTTTTTTAAAGGTAGTGTTTGGAAGAAATGTTTTTTTAAAGGTTGTTTTTGACAAAAAAAAAAAAAAAAGCCAAGAATTTAATTAGAATGATAGACATGCTATTTGCAATACGGCTCTTTTTATTAGCCTACTTTAATGAACAATTATACTAGAAAAATAAAAAAATGTTAAATCTTTAGATTTCATGTACCTAATTCTGTTTATGCAATTAAAAATTATTATAGATCTTCAAAAAAAATTAGTCTCAAAAATTAATTAGACAAGTTATACTATCAAAAACCTCTTATAGCAGAAAATGAACAAAATATGAAAATTATTATCAAAAAATTTATTAACATTTGTAAATCTGATGTATGACTAAAAAATGCATTCTTTATTTTTGTCACTCTAATAAAATGTGTAATTTTTCTAAAAAAATCGTCACTGTAAAAAAAAAGTGAAAATGCAAAAATACAAACAAATAAAAAACCTCAATATGTAATTTTTTACAAAAAAAATAGATGGCAACTTGGATGTCGATGGTCTTCTTCAACCTTTGCTAAAGTTTCGCATAAGGGTCGAATTAAATCACGGCGAGATCGAGTATTATGGGTGACTGTTTCTACTATTCTAGGATTGACGACATACAACAAGAAAAGGAACAAAGTATTTTTTTTGGTTCTGATTGAATAATACTCCCTCCTATCCAATCCAATGTACCCGTGGGTTCGGGCACAAGTTTTAAGAAAAATGTCTCACAAATTAATGTTGAGAAGTAGTGTATTTGATGGCATTGTATGTAATTAAATGGGTGTTGCAAGGATAAAATGTTCTAAATGTTACCCAAAAAGGAAATGGGTACATTGGATTGTACAAAAATAGAAAGTGGGTACATTAGATTAGATAGGAGGGAGTAAGAAATAAGAGGGAGAGGGAGTTTAAGGGAGACGCACCTTTGAGAAAATTTGTGTTAGGGTGTGCTCACATGAAAATTTTAAAGTAAAGGGTTTATGATAAGGTACATACTGGACACCTTATTGTGGGCTATACCAGGGACGAAGCTAGGATATATGTAACATCCTGTAAATTTTACTTCGTAATAGTTTATTTATATAGCTTTGTCCGAGTACGGAATAGTTAGTCTCTTAAATATTATAATTTTAGAAGAGAAACTTGAAATTTCATCTAATACCCTTTGTAGCTTTCGAAACAATCATTGTAAGTTACAATTTTTCATTCCCGCTTAACTTTAATCTGGCTTCGTATTTTGGCCTGAAACTCCTCATTCGAACTCCGATTAAGGCTAAACAAAAGCCTAAATTTATAATTTTTCCGAGCCCGACACAATGGTAATATTTTTAGTTGTAAATAAGCATCCCAAAGTTTCAGTCTTACTCGGTTGATGCTAAGTGCCTTCATAAAATTCATAATGTCATGTGCACCCAAACTACTCTTATGATTGTTCTTATAAAACAAATAAATAATCTCACCTTTCATTATTCTGAGTAAAAGTGGTTGATTTCTACTCTCTTTTTACCTCAAGACAAGGATCACATGTCTCTTACAATTTCTTACACCTTGTCATTGTAAATGCTTTTCACCATATGTTACATTGTTCACCAATTTGGCCTTTGTGAAGAAAATTTCAGCTTTGAATGCTCAAATGATACGTAAACTTTGAGCATAAGTGAAAGTGGGTTGTCTTCATAATTGCTCACAACTTTTCTACTTCATTTAGCATTCATCCTCACTTGTTCAAAACTTCATCCAACATTACTTATACTCATCTTTCTGTAACTTCAAATCCTAAGTTCAACTTGTATAATTTTGATCTCTTCTTTTCTAAACTCTTCTTTAATTATAAAGAACTTAATTAATTATGTAAGCTATTGCTAACTTGCTTATTGTTTTCATTCTTGTCATGAAACCAAAAATATAAGAGGGACGAGGAGTTAGTTGATTTAAGCATATTTGATTATATCCAAGACCCGGAAAAGCTCTAAGGTAACCTAACCTAATCCCTTTGCCTCGTAATTGTAGAAGACTAGTAATTTAGTTAGGAGGCGAATAAACAAATCTTGGTAGAATAGGTTATTCTAACAAGTATGTAATTAAGATAATATAAGATTTATTTGCTAGCATGCAATAATGATCATCATGAATAATAGCCTAGAATAAGTTATCATGAGAAGTGTACATGTCTTTAATATATGTGTGATCCTACTATTTGTGTTATCACCTCACATGAAAAATATACCTAAAGGCATAAAATACTTAGTAGATACTCACATGTTAGATCCACTAAAACAATATGTTGTACTTACTGATTTATAGGATTTTTAGGCTCTGACCTTGCATCGATACGATTTTTCTTCTATTTTATAGGATTTATTAAAGTATTAATAATGTACGAAATTCAGTAAATTATACTGTCTTTCAAAAATTATGAAATAATTACAGGAGTTCACTCATTTCATTAGTAACCAGCATGCAAAGTTTCGTTGAAAAATATTAAGTTTTGATCTTGTTTCAAAAATAAACAAAAACTGATTTTATGGTTTAATACGAGTTTAATACTTTTTTTATTAATAAAAGAATTTAGATTATAACCATAAAATGATTTCAAGTTCGATACAGAAAGGGTAATACAAAAATATATGTTTAAATATTTTTATAAAAATATTCATTTTATGATTTAAACCACCTTACTTAGTTATTTAAAAAAAATTGTTTTAAAAGCTTAATTGTATCTTATCTCAAAGACTATTTTTGAAAAGACTTTTAAGGACTTTAACAAGGTCTAAAGACGATTCTAACGATCTTTATGAATTTAGTAAAAATTTTGGACTAAAATGTCTTTGAAAGTGTTAAGTTTAAAACACTCATTTTACCATCGAATTTTTGAGTAAATTCGTATTATAATATAATAAGGACATTAGTGAAATATTAAATACTCACTTAGGGACTTGTCTCTAGTCATGCCTTGACTAATTAAAACATTAGTTAAGCTGTGAGTTGACTATGATGACCTTGGTTAACCATTGACTAATTGATTAGTCAAAAGTTACTAAGTCAAAGTAAATTTATACTTAGAATAAAATAACTAGAAATATTAATTCTTGAATAATGAACTAGAAATAATGAATTATGTTTTTAATCTATTAATTGAAGAAAATGTAGCAAATCTCAAATGCGAAAACTACTCGATTAAGATTAATACCTATGAAACTCTAATGGAGTTAATGCACTTATGAGTTAGTATGTATATTAACTTGGACTAGGACCTGCAGGAGTTTATAGGTCCGATATTATTTACTTGAACGGGACCTCTGACTCTCTGAGTCAGTATGCTAATTTTGGTTATCTTGGGTATGCCCCTTGAATGGGACCTCTAAGCCAGATACCAATGTATTGATAATATTTCGGTCGGTCAGTATATCCATGTAATATCGTATCTATTAGACATATATGAGTCATTTGTTTTGCGTGTTGGGCGATATCTTGGTACGATTTAGGGATCGACGTGACGGGAGATTGCTCAGAGAGCTTATGCTATATGAGTATGGACAGTACATCCCAAAGCTGCGTGTGGAGGGATTGTCGTTAGGATAGTAATCGACCAGCTGCCACTAAGGAGCTGCGTGTTCCGAGGAGTTGTGGAGTGGGTATATGCGCATATATTGACAGGAGCTTAATCAGCTTTACTTCCTTTCAGATATCTTGGGAATTAATATTATTTCACGGTTGCGATCGTGTGCAGACCTTGACAGTTGTGATTGTCTTGGTGCCTCGAAGTGTATGGGACATGTCACTTAAATGAGACCTCTGAGACCATCCATTAGCAGTCTGTTCTTCCCCACGATTCCGGTTGTTTAACTAAGTAAATTTAGTTATTCGATCCTATTGAGCACTAGGGGTGAGATGTAAACATCCTAGTAATGGTGTGATCGGCGGGATTGATGCTTCTATTCGTAATCAAAGTGAGATGCAAGCCTTGAGTATGCGTGAGACATTAGTAGTCACGTCCCGTGCTTAATTTCAAAAGAGATGAATGTTTTTAAAAGAAATGACTACAAGTTTTACTCACATGACACCTACTTGAACTTATCTTATGTTGATAATAAAGAAGGTTTGATGTAATAAGTTTTAATTAATGTTGTTATGCTCTCACGATCATTACGTCACATGCTCAATGTAAATTGTTCACATGAACTTATGTGTTACTTCATGTACATATCACATGGTGTACGTGTCGATGCTAAAATGTGACTGGAGTTGTATGTTTGACCGCCTAATTGCATTACTAATTTTCTGCATGATTGAGGCCGTTGATAGAGGACGGTTAAGTTACTCCCACTAAGTGGGGATGTGTTATTTTAACAATGTTTCAGGTGACTTGGATCTTGAAGACTGAAACTTAGGAAGGGGTTTGCCGAGAGGAAACGTCATCTAATTTTCATCTTTTATAAGTTGATGTAACAAAATCTTAATTCAGTCCAACCTTATTTTAATGTAATTTAGTAAGCAAACTTTGTATTATGTTTTAACATCCAGTTTTTATGAAGCAACTCATTCTGAGTTGGTTTTAAATTTTACTGATTTTTGTGACTTAGTATTTATTCCGCATTTTTGTTATTTAAGTCATTGGAGAAACTGGGTTGTTACAATACATAGGAGGGGTCGGGGCCGGTTTTTATTTTGTTCTCCATCTATACACAATTTATTATAAATGTCACACGATTATTTTAGTATCTTATAAAATGGTGTTATAATTAAAATATAAGACCAAAATAGTAAAAGTTACCGTGATGATAAAATCACCTGCAGAGAAGATAACCAGTTTCAAACTTTCAATGATAAAAATAGTCGTCGATTTTAAAACTATTATGAAAATATTTACCAACTAAATTTATCGATATGGATAAAAATCCTAAGTCTATTAAAACAGAAACATTTAAAGAGCCCACAATTAACCACGTCATCAACAATGCAAATTTACTAAAAAAAACAAAAAGTAAAAAGACAATTGTTGAATTGACATAGTGATAAAATGATAACTACCTCACTACATATAAAGCAACCTATTTTCAGCAATTATTTATTCCGTAGTTTGTATTTCCCAAATGCCCTTTTCTTAGAGCCTGTTTGGCCAAGCTTTTTAAGTGCTTTTCTAACTAGAAAAGGAGAAGTTGGGTCAAACACTATATTTTAGAGGGGAGTAAATTAAAACTGCTTTTGAAAAGTTAAAACCTAAAAAATAGCCACTAGAATCAGAAGCACCAAATAGGTGCTTCTACTTCTACTTCTCACAAAAAGACTCCTTGGTACCTATGTTACTATCTTTTTACTACCATTTATTTAATCAATAACAAACAATTAATGTATGTATTAATTCACACATTTTTTTTCTCTATGAACACTTTTGTATCTTTTTAAATTGAGACGATATTTTAATTGACACAAAAAACACATGAACATTATTTAGTCGATACAATTATAATTTTGAGTTAACTAGATTGTAAAATTTTATTTTTTGAAGTATTTTACGTTTATGTTACATGTTAGTATGATGATATATATGAAAATTCAAAAATTTACTATAATGGTCGAGCGATTATATGATATTTCAAAAAACATTATACGTAAACTTTTATTCAAATGATAATTATATAGTTAACATAATTAGTAGTAATGTGATGATTAACAAAAATATGAAAAAGGGGTTTAAATAAACAGTTGGTCTCTCTTGTGACAGTCACAAGCTTGTGACAGACTAAATGTGACAATTTTATGATAAAAAGTAATTATCCATAAAATGTTACCGGTCATATAATGGTTACATTTTCCATAAAAATGGTCACATTTGCTCCGTCACAAGCTTGTGACGAAAAGTGCCGGTCACAAATGTAAATTTGTGTTAAATAAAATAGTAGGCCAAACATATCCAAATTATAAAAAACTTTTTTTTCCTAAATTTGGACAAACACCAATAGCTTTTCTAAGAAGTAGTTTATGTAAAAACTCCTTTTATAAAAGAAAAGTTCATTTAAGTAAGCAAGGCCAAACACATACTTAATTTGCTAAACTAAAGTTTTTTTTTTTTTTTGCAACGAGAAGATGAAGAGCATATACCGCCTGGCGAACAACATTATGGGCTATCCAATTACATTTCTTATATATTAAAACACACACATTTACTCAATCCTCCTTCAAGCATGTCATCAACCTAAATCTTTTGCATTTCTTTATGGTGGGCCACCATCCACTATTATTTCTTTAATTTCCTTTTCTCAACTTCACAAACCAAGAATTAATAATTCAACAATAATTTTCTTTTTCCAAAAGTATAAAAATAAAACAAAAACTTCATATTACTGATTATTATTGTAGATCAAAAATAAAAATTTAATAGCAACTTAAAAAAAGCCGGCAAGGTAGCAAAAAATAATTTTCTTTCAACGATTTATTATTCATAGGCAATAGTATTATAAAATATCAAAATTTTCGTTCATTAATTCAAGGGTACATTTTATTAGGAGTAATAAAAAGGAAAAAGTTAGAAAAGAAGATACTTTTTAAATACAATATTTTCACAAAAAGCTATATTGTACGAGTAGTCGAGTACTATGTTTTTTTAATATTCTATTAAATTGAATATTTTAAATCTCCAATCTAAAAAATCAAACAAGTTCAAAACAACACGTCAAAAATTATTCAGAATAAATCACAGTTTTCTTTTTTCATGATTAAGCAAAATTAGAAAGTCGAACGAGATTATTAAATATAAATTATGTAAAAAGGGTGTAGATTACTAATATATGATATACAACCTACCTATACAATTTGTATTCAAAAAAATGCAAAACTAAATAAAAATTTAATACTAACCTAAATTTCAAGCTTTTGAGACATGCAAACACAAATCTTCTTTTAATATCAGATTATTCAATCACAAATAAAATAAAATAAAATAATTGGGTTTTCATTGATGATGTAAATGAAGAGATTTGGCCGTTTGGTTTGAGATTTCAATTTGTGGTAAAAATAAAAATTGGGTTTGCATTGATGATATTATCGGAGTAAAATAAAGAGCTTAGTATATTAATGTAAGTTTTATGTTTAAGTTTTTATTCTATGCAGTTAATCTTTACCCAATTAAAGTAAAATATCATCTTTGAAAGTACAACTCTTACTTGACTCTTTTACATTAAAGAATTATACGCTTATGATTTTGTAAAGGCAAATAATATAAACTTGATAATACCGAAATCTTTAAAATTTGTTTTAGTTTAATTTCCACAAAATCAAATTGAATTTCTAATAAATAGGTGTACGACTTAAAAATAGGTAGTTGTTAGACAATAGGGGTTGTAATGATGCAATTGTTAATTTCGACACGTCGGGCGAGGATGGTTACAAAAGTCTCACTCGGTACGGCGGAGGTGTAAATTGTTATATATTGGACTTGTATTACAAAGATTACAAACTTGTAATAATACAACAAGGCACTAAAAAGCAGAAATGAAACAATTGTAAACGGTATTTATCAACCCACCGAATCGTGTTGAACACACTTTCCTTAGAGTATTTCGACCCTTATTGCCTTGGGTATCTCGAAAGCTCTGTAGGATAAGACGGCTTTACTTTGTCTTAGGCAAGAACAATAGAGTTTTCTCTAAGTTTTGTTTTTGTCAAAATCTGAAAAAGTAAAATTGAATGTTCTTTTTCCTTCAATCCTCTCACATATATATAAAGATTTATGTGATGAGATACATAATATAAAACATATATTATTTAATGGATAATGCATGGGAAAACACCCAACAATTACCGTCGTTGGGTTTCATTCGAAACTCAAACAACACAAGTGAAAAGCGCGCGGAAAACAGAACAAATATACCCAGAAAACTGAAACCCCGATCGGGGTTTGGTATATCTTGGTATATTTAAATAATCAGAGACTTTCCAGACCCCATATCCTATTGGGGTTAGGCCATCCCAATCGGGGTTATGTCTCCCATGTTTTATTTACGCAAAATACTAAGTAAAATCAATATATATATATATATATATATATATATATATATATATATATATATAAGAGGCTTTTTTCGAGGCACGTGAGTGGTTCCCCCTTTATAGGAACTCTTAAAGTAAAAAATAAATTCATACATATACTTTCCAAGTTATGGTTGAACTCTTAGATTTTTATTATATTTTTTAAATTAATTATTTTCCTAATAATATTATCAACTTTTCAACATTATATTCATACATATACTTTCCAAGTTATGGTTTAACCCTTAAATTTTGATTATATTTTTTAAATTAATTATTTTCCTAATAATATTATCAACTTTTCAACTTTTTAGAAACTCTTTAAATAAAAATTAAATTCATAACTATTATTTGTCCCACATTGGAAAATAATGTAGATGTGCTAAAAATATTAAATATAAATAGTAAAATTGTCTCACATCATAAAATTAACATAAGGTGGGTGATCCTATGATTAAATATATGAATCATTCTTGGACCTTATATAACAAACTAAAATCTTTTAAGTCTCTTAAGTATTGTCTTAGAGATCTCTTAAAAGTTTGTCTATTATTATCTTCACAATTGTTAAATTTACATCATTAAAAATTAATTTTAAAAGGTATTATTAAAAAAATTTAAGTATTGTAAAAAAAATTATGAAGATAATATAATTAGATTCGTGGTGAAAAAAAACCCTGCAAAGTATAGAAACTAATATTATTTGGACATATTTGGTGTAATTTTTAGTATATTATATGTCCTACATTGAAAAATAATGTAGATGTGGTGAATATATTACCTATAAATAGTAGAATTGTCTCACATCAGAAAATTATCGATCACAAGGTGGGTGATCTTATGATTACAAATAGGAATCATATTTGAAACTAAAGTTTCAACCCAAAATATTTTGAACCTTTTACATATTATCTTACAAAACTCTTAAATTTGTATTATAATAATTTTCACTATAGTGAAATTTACATCATTAAAAATTAATTTAAAAAATTATCATAAATAATAATTTTGAAGGTAAATTATTTAATGTGTTATTTGTTCCACATATTGAAAAAACAATGTAGGTATCGTGACTCGTGAATATATACTACGTATAAATATCAAAATTTGTCCCACATTAAAAAATTATTATAAAGTGGAGTGATCATAATATGATCATCGCACGAGCTTTTAAACTATTTTTTTATATTGTTATGTTAATAAATGACTTTAAAAATTTAATAAATGACATTTAAAATATTTTTTTATTATTCTAATATTAATATAACAGTTTAGTAACAGTTAAGAAATAAATATTACTCCCTCCAATCCAATCCTAATTGCTCACACCCTTTTGCATAAGTTTTAAGAAAATTGCTTTTGGTGAGGGCAATATGAGAAAAGGATGAGAGAGGTAGTAAATAAATTAGTTGAGGTATGTTATAAGAATGACAATTTTTGTAAATATAGGTATGTTATAAGGATAGAGTTGTCCTAATTTTACTCATTTATGGTATGGGTAGTTTGGATTGGATTGTCCTAAAATGGAAGGTGGGTAGTTTAGATTGGATTGGAGGGAGTATATGAAAAAAGATGGTGTACTACTTAGTTTGTTATTAGTCCTACGTTGAAGAATAATGTATGTGTGGTGAATATATTACTTATAAATTGTAAATTGTCCCACATTGAAAAATTATTATAACATAGGGTGATCCTATGATTATAAATATGAGTCATCCTTGAACTTAGGTATAAACCTATAATTTTTTAAGTCTCTTAATCATTGTTTTGGATAACTCTTACCAAAATGGAATTATAATATTCACAATAGTTAAATTTACATTATTAAAAATTAATTTAGAAAATTATCATAAATAATAATTTTGATGATAAACTACTTAATGTGTTATTAGTCTCACATTGAAAAATAATGTATTTGTGGAAAATATATATACTAAGTATGATTATAAATAGGAGTCATTTAGTCTCTTAAGTATTGGTTTAATGAACCTTTAAAATTTTGTATTATTAATTCCACAGTAGTGAAATTTACATCATCAAACTTAATTTAGAAAATTTAGGAAAATATCATATATAAGTAATAATTTTTATGGTGTACTACTTAATAAGTTGTTTGTCCCACATTGAAATATAATACAAGTGTAGTAAATATATTACGTATAAATAGTATATTGTCCCACATCATAAAATTATCATAAGTTAGGGTGATCCTATAATTATAAATAAGATTCATCCTTGGAACTTAGATATCAACCCATAATCTTTCGAGTCTCTTAAATACTACTCCGTATCTTAGAGAGCTCTTAAAAATTTGTATTCACATTAGTGAAACTTACATTATCAAAAATTAATTTAGGAAAATATCATTAAAAAATAAAGTGAAAAATATTTTATTTATCTCAGTATACATTTCCTATATTATATTCAAGTGGTGTTTATAATTTGTATATAAAATTTTGTACATTCAATTCACAAAAAATATTGTGAAAATGAGTCATCTTTCAACTAGATATTCACCCAAAATCTTTTGAATCTCTCAAGTATTATCTTTCTAGGATCTTACAAGTTTGTATTATTATTTCTACCTTAATGAAATTTACATCATCAAAATAAATTTAGAAAGTATCGTATATAATAATTTTAATGGTAACTACCAAATATGTTATTTGTCTCACATTGAAAAGTAATCAAGTGTGGTGAATATATTATGTATAAATAGAAGAATTGTCCCACATCGGAGAAATATCATAAGCTGGGATGATCACGCGATTATAAATAAGAGTCGTCCTTGAAACTTAAAGATGAACCCAAAGTCATTTAAGTCTCTCAAATACTCCCTTCGTCCCGGTCATTTGTTTGCCTTTTTTAGGAGTATTTTAGTCAAAGGCAAACAAATGATTAAGACGAAGAGAGTATTGTTTTAGAGAGCTCTTAAAATTTTGTATTAATTATGAAAATAATATAATTAGATTCGTGGTAAAAAAATGCTATCATTACAGTATAGAATATCATATTATTTGCATATACTTTGTGTAATTCTTAGTATGTTATATATCTCACATTGAAAAATAATGTATGTGTGGTGAATGTACTTATAACTATAAATAGAAGAATTGCCCTATATCGAACAATTAGCATAAGGCGCGGTGACCAACCCAAAATATTTTGAGTTTCTTAAACATTGTCTTAGAGAACTTAATTCTTAGGTACTTTGAATCATTTTTCGAGTCATAATATAGATCAAATATAACTTGAGTCCCGACAAGGTTGATAACATATGTTTAAAATACAATAAGTTGAATCAATATATCAATATTATTTTTTTAAAAATTACGGAGTATATTTTATTATAGTCTTAAAACTTCAAAAGTTTATTTTTATAAGTTAACTGTTATAGGAAAATTACGAAAATGACATTAACGTAAACCCGTGCATCGCACGGGCATGAAATCTAGTACTTAGTAAAATCGAGTATAAAACTCAACACAAACAACGAGTCGATATATTATACAATAAACTCGTCATTTCCTTATCCATTATAACCATGAACTCGATATACGATTATATGAGCATACACTCCGTATTCCCGACTCACATTATATCCTTTATGAGCTCAAGAACCGACGTTGACTTGAAAACCCGAATGTACTTAAATGACTTGTGATCAAAATCACTAACATAAATGTGGTTATGCATTGAAGTTGGCAAGTGCGGGCATGGAGTACCCTTTCTCCACATATACCTCGCAAAAATGACACTCTTATTTTTACATCTTTTTCTTCTTACAAATTTATTTTTTTTAATCAAAATTCGAAAGGATGACATATAAACAACTTCACAACACTATACCATAACATTAATTCTTAAATTTAAGATAGTCTTAAACAAGACCCTTTTTTTTTTTTTTTTTTACAACTGGAAAAGCGAGTGACAGTTACAAGCGGATAACTCCTGTAGCTAATCTATGAGCTATCATATTGCAGTTTCTAGGAACGTAACAAAATGAAATACAATGGAAACTATGAACCATATTAAAAATGTCTTCAATGATGATCTTCGTATTATGATGAGGCCGATTAAGTTTAGCAACTTGGGATAACACCTGCAGGCAATCAGAGAAAAGAGAGATATGAGCAAAGTTATATTTCAATGCAGCATTTAAACCATCCCGAATAGCCACAGATTCAGCTTGATCCGCACTTTGAGCAGTAAAACTACGGTTGCCCTGTAAAATCACTTCACCAGATTTCCTCCTGATAGCCCAGCCAAGACCAGCAGAGAGGTTTTTATACCACGAAGCATTTACAAACAATTCAAGCTGGTCACAATAATTCTTAGCAGAGATAAATGGAAAGGATATACTGTTTCTTAGATCATTCAACTCATTATCAACAGGATGGTCATGTGACACTCCTTGAGGATTCAGCCTACCACTTCTGACTTTCTCAGCTTCTAACACCAGACTATAAGTATTTTCATAAACCTTCATAACTCTATAAGGTGTGATAGGTTTCTCTTGAAAGATCTTTTTACAGCGACACCCCCAAATAGTCCATAAGGTGCAAAGAAAGGAAAGAGCCAGCGACTCCCAATCTGGAAGTTTCTGAATCAGAGATAACCAATTTTTAATCCATATTTGGATACTTAATTCTTTTCCGATATGAGCATGGATCCCTAAAACACTTCCAGCCCAAACTTTATTAGCAAACACGCAATCCCTAAAGAGGTGATCACATGATTCCACAGTCTGACTGTCGCAAAGATGACAATTAAAATCACCCTCAAAACCCCTTCTAATGAACCCTTCACCCACAACAAGAGAATTGGTTAAAATTTTCCATAACAAAATAATCCATGACTTGGGACCTGGAAGGTGCCAAAGATTCTTTCTAACGAACATCTTTAACTCAGCTCCAACCCTACTACGATCTTTAATTGTAGCCTGAGCATTCCAAGAGAGGTTGAAAGCAATGGAATAACCCTTCTTGACATCATAAGAACCACTAACAGATTCCGTCCAGTAAATGGAGTCTTCAAAATCCCAACAACTCAAAGGGATCGCCAAAATCGTAGCTACCCAATCAGGATCAAGAAACATACCAATCCGGTAAGAGTCCCATGAGCCATTTGCCCGAATTAAATGCTTAACCTTAAGATTCTTTAGTGATGGAGAAGTTGAAATAAGATCATGACAAAGAGGTAAAGGAGAAGCGTCATCGACCCATTTAGAGTCCCAAACATTTAATTCAGAAAAACGGCCAACCTTCCAAGCAATAAAAGGCTGAATAAGCTGAAGACCCCAAAGAATACTTTTCCAACCCCAAGAAGAGATAGAACTCTTCTTATAAGTAAGATTTCCATTTAGGCAATGCAATCCGTATTTAGCGCCAATAGTTCTAGAAATCAAAGAATTTGAGTGGTTGATCATCCTCCATCCAATCTTAGCTAACAAAGCTTGGTTAAAATCCTTTGATTTACGAATACCCAAACCCCCCAAGCCCTTTGGTTGATTGATGAATAGCTTACTACACCAACTAATAGATTTCGATTTCTTCAACCCAGCCCACCAAAAATGTGACAGAAGAGAGTCAATCTTATCCGTCACACTTACCGGTATTTTGAATACCGATAGAAAGTAAATAGAAAGGGAAGATAGGATAGAAGAAATCAAAGATAGTCTACCCGCAAATGATAGCAAAATCCCATTCACGCTGAAATTCGACACCTAATCTTATCCAAAATGATTTCAAAGATTTCTTTTTTGGTTCTTCCAGCCTCCAAATTATCAATATCAGAAGAAAAACCAAGATAAGAACCCATTGCGCAATTACCAGAGACTTTGAAAATCTTCATACAGTCAGAGGCATAGGATAGACTAGAACTTGGACTGATCATGATAGCCGATTTATTATCATTAATCTTTTGACCCGATGCACTGCAGTATTTGTTAAGAGTAGACGTCAGATGAACACAACTATCAATATTTCTTTCAGAGAAGAACAAAGAATCATCCGCAAAGAGCAAATGGGAAACCGAGATACTAGAAGTACTAATCTTAATACCGCGGATCAAATTTTTCTTCTCAAGCTGAATAATATTCCGTGATAAGACTTCGGTACATAAGACAAAAAGATAAGGTGACAAAGGATCACCTTGACGAATACCACAATTTGGGATAATTCTTCGAGAAGGAACCCCATTTATGAGAATTTAATAAGAAACCGTAGATACACACTTCATAATGAGAGTAATAAGTCTTTTGGGAAAACCCATCATAGTGAAAGTACCTCTAATAAAATTCCAATCCATTCTATCATACGCCTTGCTCATGTCAGCTTTAAAGGCCACTCTCCCCATTTTACCACTCCTTGAAGACGAATTTTTTTGGAAAATTTCATTAGAAATGAGCACATTATCTCCAATAAATCTTCCGGGGACGAAAGCATTCTGAAAATCAACCACTAACTTACTCATAAATCCCTTTAGTCTATTCGTAATGCATTTGGTTACAATTTTCATGATCACATTACAAAGACTTATAACATATGATTTGCAATATAAATGTTATTATAACATTTGTTATATCAAAATTTTCAAAACAGTCCCGTGCAATTTTGCACGGGCTTAAAACTAGTAACAATAGATAATACTCCATGTAATTAACCTATAATAGATTAAGGAATGGAATCTTAGACAAAATATTCCATAGAAACTATAGAGGTTAAGAAATAAAATCTTAGAAAAAATAAGGAAGTTTTAAAAATAGTTAAAAAAATCATAAATAGGGGGAAAATGGAGTCGAACTTGTGACCACATGAGGTGCTACCTTCCATTTAGCAAACAAGCCACTACGCTGACCTTATCAAGCTTCGCCCGGGCCATATGGCCCATTCGGCCCAGGCATAGCTTCGCCTTTGGGCTATACTAAGCGCCTTAATATGTGCCAAGCAAATTAACGTGGAGATGAGTTTGGCACGAAATTTTCACCCTTTCAATAAATCTTTCTTAAAATTGTCTTTTCTTGCTAAAAATGTCGACATTTTAATAAAAATGTGACCAAATTATAAAATGAATAACTAAAGTTGTCAATTTTAACAAAAAAATTGATGATAACATTTTATTAGTAAATATTTACATTTTATCGTACAATTATCACGATTTGTTCGTTTTAATTTAGACGAAAAAAGCCCATATGAAATGAGAATTTGCCCATTTCGCATGAGATGTCATTAAGTATACACTATTATTGATAATGAAGTAGGAATTTGAAAAGTTTCAACATATACACCTCGCCTTTCTAACAGGTTAATTAGACTGGTTAAAGGTTCGATTAATGCGGGTTCAGGTATGATATAAGATATAAGGTTGAGTATTTCTAGGTTTGAAAAATGTGGGTTCGTATGAGCGGGGTCAGATTAAAATACAATTTGAGTTCTTTAAAAATATTATTTTTGCTTTATTTTATTATAAAATATACGGAAAATTCACGTGGTACCCTAAACTTTGTCATTTTGCACGTGGTATACATTTTTTAAATTTTGTGCACATAGTAACCTTGAGGTTTGATTTTTTTAGTATGACATGCTCTTTTTATCGTTCTTAAAATCTTCAAATGAGCATAAATCGTAAACCAGTAATCAGAATTTGCCAAAACAAAATTTAAAATTGATTAACTCTTCGAGATCTATAATTTGATCAAACAAAAAATGGTCATTCGAAAATTTAAGATCGAAGTAATGGACAACTTTAGGTTTCGTGAGAAAAAAACCTTAGAAACTGTTCGTCGACAATTTTTTTTCAAATCGTAGATTATGACAAGAAAATGTTTTTAAGACAAAAAATTGGCCAAATTCGAATTTCGGTGCAAGGGTTATGCTCAATTAAAGTTTTTTTAAAGCGACGAAAAGGACATGTTGTGCATAAAAATAAAACGTGAAGGATGACATGTGCACAAACTTAAAATACAGGGTACCATGTGCAAAATGACAAAGTTTATGGGTAGCACGTGAATTTTCCGTAAAATATATTATATCTTATTATTTATTTTAATATTGGGTATAAATCAGAAAAATATAATTTTATTTAATGTATTTTTATTTAATATGTATGTCAAATTGTATTTCGGAAAAAATGATTAGATCAGATGTATTAACATATTCTCTTTTAGTTTTTGAGTTTACATATATTTTTTTCGAGTCTTTACAATTTACAAGTTATATAATATTTCGTAAATTTTTGATTAAAAAACTCAAAATAAATTTAATCGATAAGTATAAGTTTTTAACAATGTTTTATATTTTTTAGCTTAATCATCCTTCTTTATTAAAACAAAAACCATACCATACATCCTATGTGTCAGTCTCTCCTTAAAAGCAGGAATTATAAGGGACCACTTGATTTTTGTGAATTAATTATTTTGAACGTAACAAGTAATACGCCAAACCTATAGCTTAATTGTAATTTATTTACAGTGGACAACTATTAGAAGAATTGTTGGTTTAACATTTAATATAATAATCACAAAATTTACAAAATTATGTTCCAATTGAAAATTATATTCTGCTTGATCATGTTTTCAAAATTTACATTCCACATAACTTATAAAAAATATGTTCCACTTGATCATATTAAAATGATATAAACGACAATATTTTCATTAAACTATAAACTATACTCCGTATAAAACAAATTTATAGACCGTTATTGCTAGCTCCATAATAAAACAAATAGTTAAACTAATTTTTGAAATAATAAAATAATACAATTTGATTCATACTAAAAAAACTATTTTCATTAAAATATCAAAATGATATCATTAATTGTTTGGTTAGTTTTATCTTTTCAAATATTTTTCCCAAATCAAAATGTAATTAAGGATGAGATATCTTTTAATATAATATTTAATATAATATTTAATGGAATCTCATATTTAATTTCATATTTTGATGTAATCCACTATTTAAGATTTACCTCTGAGTTTTTTGGGGATTAAACTTTTGCTCCGAAAAGATAAATCGTAGCTAAAACATACGTTATTATTTAAAAATGACTTATAAAAAAAACAATTATTTTGTACAAAAGGTAAGATATACCTTCATGTCATTACTTAAATATCTATTATTTGTTATTTTATAGTATATATTTATTTTTCTCAAATGAAAATACAATGGTGATAAATGTTTAATAACAAATTTACAATTAAAAATTAAAAATAACATCAAAGATAAACTCTGTAAATACCGTGCATTGCACGGTATCTATACTAGTGCTAAAATGAGTACCAATGTCGTCGAAGTTTAACACACCATACGCTAGTCTTAAAAGTCATACAAATTTAATTAAGCTTACAAGTCTTAAAGTCAGCCAAGCTCTTGACCTTTTCAACCTACACAAGGACACTTGAAAATCAACTTGGTGACTAGCAGTTAGAGGATTACATTTTGAATAAACTTCACTTGCTCCTGAACGGACAAGGTCTTCCAAAATTGAAGCTAATTATCTGAGAAAAAAGATTATATATCGGATGTACTACCTCAGATTTGTATGAATTTGAGGTTTTATGCATTTTTTTCGAGCTTTTTAAAGTTTATAAATTAAATTTTAAATCTTATATGTGATTTATTTTGAGTTTTATTATAATTTTTTTGAATTTAATGTTCAAATTAATGAACTCAAAATTTTTATATTAAAATTCATAAATTTTAATACTACACTAAAAATTTTTATTATATAGCTCAAAAATTACATTATCTGTGATAGTACATCAAATGTACAATCCACTTGATATTTATAAAAGCAATCGACTCGTATATAGTCATCTCGTTCCAGTCCACAAGCTTACCCAACATCAAGTTGAACATTGATTGACCATAAGACCCTGAAAATGCAACAACAATAACACTAACTATCAACTAATCACTTTTATTATGCAACAATAAAATTAATAATACAACGTCAATAACATCAAATAACAACCTAATGTAGTTAATTTAAAATATACTCCATATTAAATGATTATAATTCCTATGAAGGTTAATACTCCTTTGAAAGTTAATTCTCCATTTTTCAAGGCCCACTTTGCAATAGTTACCCCAGTTATTGTAACTGGGGTTGAACAGACTTGTTTCTAAGATGTTAAAATTGGTAGTAGTGAGAGAAGAACTTTATATACTTGGTTCAAGTATTATGAATTCATTAAATATGTCACTAGGCCCTGTTTCAAATATAATAAGGAGACCCTTGTATATTATAATTGCCTAAGATTTTCAAGATTAGAATGATAAACGGATATAATATGCGAGTCCTTAGTATTTAAAGGCGGTATAGTTTTAAAAAATTCCAATATTATTACTACTAGTTTTACGCCCGTGTAAAAAATGCACAGGTTATTTCTGGTATAATATTCTAGTGATTGTCGTTATAAAAAAAGGGTAATGGTAAATATAAGCGTGATTAATATTTATGAAGTCGTCTAAAATGTTTTTAATTTCTCGAAAAACACTTACATATAATTTTGACTTTAATTTATAATTTATGTGTGTTAAACTTAAGTATATGTTTGCTTATTTGTTTTACTTATTAACCTATTTCGGGTTGACAAAATTTCAAGTGTTGATTCCTATAAATGTTAGGACTTAGACAAATACAATAACTTAAGTCCTAACATTTATAGGAATCATACTCGTCGACACGGTCCCCTCATGCCAATAATTGTCAACCGAAACTAATATTTGTGTTTGAAGGGTTTGGATTCCAAGTACCTAAGAGGGGGAGGGGGTGAATTAGGTACCACTTTAAAATTTTCAACTTAATCTTTATTGATTAAAGAAAGTTGATAGTTGTTTAAGAAGAACAAATGAATACACTAAATGAACAAGGTTATCAAGAGTGTATTGCTAAGTTATAAAGTTGCTGTAAAGTGAAAGTTACAGTGAGTCTGACTGTTACTTGTTCGTTTTAGCAGATGAAGTAAAGGCTACAATACGAAAGTAACAGTATCCGAGACTGTTGCACTGAACAGAAATGCGAAACAAACGAGTAAAGAAAAGTGCAGCGGAAATAAAACAAACAAGAGATTAACACAGGAGTTTTGAATTGGTTCAGCCACTTGAAAGGCCTACGTCCAATCTTCTTCTTATTGATTCAATTAAGTAATCTACTCCGACTACCTAAGACCCTTACAATAAAAAGGACCAACAACCTACTCCGGTTGCGAAATGAGTTTAAGACTACTCCGTCTCAAACTCGACTCTTTATCTAAGAAAGTTACAAGATCAAATTCCCTGATTTTGTTCTTGTGAAAAGAACGAAGGCGAATTCATTAAGATCTAACTATTCTAGATAGAAGAGTACAATACTTAAGGCAACAGTTGTCATGTCTGTGACTTTTGAAGACTTTGAAGAATTTTTGCAAAGATTAAAAGCTTAAAACTTTGAAAGCAATTTGCAATGAAATGTGTTGTTTTCTCAGGAAAGTCTTGAGCAAATGTGAGATGAGTGCCTTCTTATTTATAGAGAAGGAGATGATTTGAATTGATTAAATAATTCTTTTTGAGAGAGTCAACTTTTCAAGCAAAGAAACAAAGGAGTTGTAGTGTATAGAAGGAAGTGCACATGTTATAAACATCAAAGTGTGAATAGAAATGTGCAGCTAGACCTACAACTTCTCTGATCTTCCTGAACAAACAAACAAGTTAGGACAAGAGGATTTAGGAAGAAAGAGCCAAGCCATCCTTTTGCAAAGAAGAAATAGTCTTATGCTTTTTACGGAAATTGTTTTGGAAAGATTCCCTTGCCTTCTTGTTTTCTTTCAAACCATTTCATTCAATGTTTCAAACCATTTGAAGATCATTTCCAGGTAAAATAGATTGAAAAGTGAAGATTTGAAATTGATCTATAAAAGAGACGACAGACATAAGCAACAGTAACGTGCACTGTTGCTGACCTGTTGAGGCAACAGTCGTACGTACTGTTGCAGTTGCAAGTATAGTATTCTTCTATCTTTACAATTAGATGACTCTTTACAACTCGATTTTTCTCGGGCATTCAACACTTCATCAACTCTTCATCAACTCTTGCTTGGAGATTAGTCTTGCTTGGAGATTCATAATTTTCCTGAAAACTTAACTAAGAGGCACATATTAATTAGGCATGTCATCATCAACAAACTAGCTCAACAAATTCCCCCTTTGATGATGACAAGCCTTAAAAACACATAATCCTAAAATTAAGTTCCCCCTAAAAAGGTCGGTCCAAAGCAAACACTTTCAACGACTACACACATAGAAAGATGACAATAATAAGCATATGGCAAACAAAACCAAGAGAGTTAGATAGCAAGATAATTCTACTAGGCAACAAGCAAGAGTTAATCAATGATATGCTCATCTAGTGTGTGTTTTTTCATTTCCCCCTCTTGACATCATCAAAAGGGCAATGATACTCTCCTCGGACACAAATTACTCATGCACAACATATCATAAAAACCGCACTAAATAGGCTATAATGGTAGTTTCAACAAAACAAAGGTTTAACAACAAGGTTAACCAAGTTCAACAAGACCAAACATAGTTTAATAGTACACCACTATAGAAGAAAAGGCAAGTTTAGGCTATGTGGTGAAGGGCAAAATGAGGTAGGGTTTTTAATTTACACCACCAAGGCAAAAGGGCATCATCCAAGTCAAGTGATAAAACATGTTTAAGCATTGTCTTCACCATTGTCTTCACCACCACCCACATCAATCCCTTTGAATAAGAAGCCCACTTTAAGCATTTTGGATGTGGTGTAGTTTACATCCCCAAGCTTCCCTTTACTAACTTTCAACATCATTTTCCCTCAATTTTCCATGTGATCATACAATCCTTGCGATTCCACACTTTCTTGCACCAAACATCCTTTGGCCTTAAGCATGATCGAAATCGAAATTCCAAAAGTCGACCTTTTTTTTTTTTTTTTTGTCAATCCTTCAGTTTATTGGACAAAGTGGCAGATCTTGTGAGCATAAGATTATGGAGGCTGATCTTGCATTAACTTTGGCAAATAAGTAACTGGACGTCACATTCACTTGGACCGTTGCATAGACCAGTCTGTATGTCACATTCACTGGGACTGTTGCATAGACCAGAAGGATTTCATTCGCCTTTTTTGTGCCGGCTTGAACTTTCTTGCGGATCAATGAGGCCATTTTGAGCAAGATTTGGTTTTGATTCTTTGAGTGGTTGTAGAACACAAGGGGACTCGGAAATGATGGGCTTATCGAGTGAAGAACAAAAAAGGTAATTGGTGGATTCAAGGGTATTTTGGATGATGAGTTTGATTTAACAGTGAAGGGTTTTATTTTTGAGGGGTAAGTATCCTTTGATTATGGTAGGTGTAATTATCAAACATTGAGTGGTCAAGTTGGTCGAAGTACCATTAAAAACATAAGTGTGCAGGTTAATTATAATAAATCATGACACAAATAAATTAGAATAAAGAAGAGTATACTTACATGCCAATTCTCGTCAATCATGCAAGGGATTAGATACACACACACAAGAATCACATACAATTAATTAAACCAATTTCTAAACGAAGTTTCTCAAATTGTTCTCTTGCTAGTGGTTTCGTAAAAATATCCGCTATTTGATCTTCGGTTTTGCAAAAAATAAGCTTAATATGTCCTTTCTCTACGTGATCACGAAGAAAGTGGTGACGAATCTAAATATGCTTAGTCCTAGAGTGTTGAATGGGATTTTTGGAAATATTTATGGCACTAGTATTATCACACATAATAGGAATAGAGTCATAAATCATACCAAAATCTTGAAGTTGTTGACGTACCCAAAGAAGTTGTGAGCAACAATGAGCGGCACTAACATATTCGCTTTCGGCCGTTGAAAGAGCTACCGTATTTTGTTTCTTTGAACCCCATGAAACGAGACAAGGTCCAAGGAACGTGGCAATCCCGGAGGTGCTCTTTCGGTCCACCGTACATCCCGCAAAGTCGGCATCGGAAAATCCTACAAGATCAAGGGGACAATACAACGGATACCACAAGTGGAGATGTTGGGTTCCAATCAAATATCGAAGAATTCGTTTGACGGCTTTGAAATGGGATTCTTTCGGATTTGATTGGAACCGAGCACATAAACAAACGCTAAAGAGAATGTCGGGACGACTAGCGGTTAAGTAAAGAAGAGATCCAATCATACCTCTATACACCTTGTCACTTACATTTTTGCCGTTCTCATCCTTGTCCAACTTGGACGTAGATACCATAGGTGTAGAGTATGATTTAGCATCCGTCATCCCAAATTTCTTAAGCATTTCTTTAATATACTTTTGTTGATGAATTAGGATTCCTTCTTTAGTTTGTTTAATTTGAAGTCCAAGAAAGAATCCTAGTTCACCCATCATGCTCATCTCGAATTCCGATTTCATTAATTCGGAAAAATACACACAAAGAAGCTCATTAGTTGCACCAAATATAATGTCATCGACATATACTTGCACAATCAACAGTCCATCAGACTGTGACTTTATGAACAAAGTTTTGTCCACGGATCCTCTTCTAAACCCGTTTTCAAGTAGGAATTTTGACAATCTATCATACCAAGCACGAGGTGCTTGTTTTAAACCGTAAAGAGCTTTGTCCAACTTGAAAACGTGATTAGGAAAATCATTATCCATAAAGCCCGGGGGTTGCTCAACAAAGACATCCTCTTCCAAATAGCCATTTAGAAAAGCGGTTTTAACATCCATTTGGAAGAGTTTAATGCCCTTGTGAGCCGCAAAAGCAATGAGTAATCGTATGGCCTCAAGTCTAGCTACCGGTGCATAGGTTTCATCATAGTCAATACCCTCTTGTTGGTTGTAACCTTGCACCACTAGTCTAGCCTTGTTCCTTACGATTTCTCCGGAATCATCAAGCTTGTTGCGAAAGACCCACCTAGTACCAATGACGGTACGATTAGGTGGCCTAGGGACCAAGTGTCATACCTCATTTCTCTTGAATTGATTAAGTTCTTCTTGCATTGCAATTACCCAGTCAGCAACAGTCAGAGCGACTGTTACATTGCAGGTTCAATCTGAGAGAGAAATGCATTATGTGCACAGAAGTTGTTGAGAGATGCTCTTGTTCTTATTCCAGATCTGATGTCACTTGTCAAATTTGACAAAGGGTGTGAGCTTTGATGTTTCCATTTCCTTGGCACGAAGGGGGTTTCTTCCCTTTCAACAGCAACAGTATGAGTGACTGTTACTTCCTGGTCAGATGTTGGTCCTTCATCAGAATTGGAGGACTCTGCCTGTTCAACAGTCAGTGGGACTGTTACAATCTGGGAGGGAGAGACAGCAGCAGAGTTGCTGTTGATTCCCCCTGAGTTGATGTTGTCTGTAGCAGGTAACAGTCTCTCCGTCTGTTGCTGATCAGTGTTATTCGAATTGTTCAAGGCTTCTTCTTGATTAATCACAAAGTCTTCTCGCACAAGCCCAATCTCGAATTCATCATCTTCCTCATCAATTTGTACGTGCTCAAAGAGACTAGATTCATCAAAAATGACATGTACACTTTCCTCAATCAACATAGTCCTCTTGTTGTAAACTTTATAAGCCTTGCTATGATTTGAGTAACCAATAAAAACCGCTTCATCACTACGTGGATCGAATTTACCCAAATTATTTTTACCATTATTGTGAACAAAACATTTGCTACCAAAGCATCTAAAGTATGAAATGTTGGGCTTTCTTCCACGTAGTAATTCATATGGTGTTTTATTGAGTAAACTTCTTATCATGACTCGATTATGAATATAGCAAGCGGTGTTTACCGCTTCGGCCCAAAAGTTTCGAGGAAGCTTACTACATAATAACATGGTTCTAGCCATGCCTTCAAGAGTTCTATTCATGCGTTCAACAACGCCATTTTGTTGAGGAGTTCTTGGGGCGGAGAAATTATGATCAACACCATTGTCATCACAATAAGCACCAAATGATGAGTTTTCAAATTCGGTTCCATGATCGGTTCGAATGGAAACAAGTTTTAAATCAAGTTTGTTTTGAATCTTTTTTAACCAAATTAAAAACTCATCAAATGCCTCATCTTTGGAACTCAAGAACAATGCCCAAACAAATCTACTATAATCATCAACAATGACACAAACATAGCGACTCCCTCCTCTACTACGGGTTCTCATGGGTCCACATAAATCAATGTGCAAGAGTTGTAGTGGACGAGAGGTACTCACAACCTTTTTCGATTTGAAGGAACTTCTAACATGTTTGCATTTAGCACATTCATCACAAATTTTATCAAGATCAAATTTTATGTTAGGAAATCCTTCAACCAAGTCAAGTCTCTTGAGAGTATTGAGAGTCTTAGTACTTACATGTCCAAATCGTTTATGCCACAACCAAGGATCATTTTTCATTACACTCATACAAGACATAGTATGTCCGGATAAAGTGTTTAAATCGGTTAGGTAGACGTCTTTCACTCGTCTACCTTCAAGTATTACCTCATGGGTTGTGGCATCAATGATTCGACAAAGACTAGCACTAAATTCAACCAAGTTACCACGGTCACATAATTGAGAGATGCTAAGGAGATTATGCTTCAAACCTTTGACAAGCCGCACATTGTCGACACAAAGTAACGATGACTTACCAACCTTCCCAATGCCTATTACTTCACCTTTCTTGTTGTCACCGAACGTTACCGTGCCACCATCATAAGCTTCAAGTGAGAGAAATTGGCTTTTGTCTCCCGTCATGTGACGAGAACATCCACTATCCAAGTACCAATTGCGGCCGCCTCTCACCAAGCCCTACAAGAGATTAGACTTTAAGTTTAGGAACCCAAATCATTTTGGGTCCCTTCTTGCGATCAACTTGTTTAAGGAGATCTTTCCGAATCCATATTTGCTTTACAACTTTAACATTTCTCTCAATGTCATTGTGTCTCTTTTTGCAAGCATTAAAGACATGACCAGTTTTTCCACAATAGTTGCAAATGATGTATTCAGGAAGACCAACATACTTCCTTCTTCGGAAATCGGTTTTGCTAGGATCTGGTTTTTGAATGTAACAGTGCGACTGACTGTTCCATTTAAAACCGAGACCAGCAACTCTATCACATCTTTTGGATTGACTAGTGAGAAAATTCAAGACATTTTGACTTCCTTCCCATTTCTTAGACACATGTTTAGCTTCATTAAGTTCCTTGCCAAGTTTCTCAATTTTAGCCGAAAGCAACTTGTTCTTTTCTTTAGAAATGTCAAGATCATTTTTCATCACAACATACTTGGATTTTAAGTCAATAATGGTGTTGATTTTATGCTCAATGTCAATCTTAAGGTTGGAGATGCAAAAGTTCAATTGAGTGACTTTAGGGTCGGAGGAGCAATTCTTGTGATTGTCATGTTGAATCTTAACAAGTTTTTCATGAAGGACTCTTATTTCCCCTTTGAAGGCATTAAGATCAACCTTGAGTCGATCATTCTCAGTGGTTAAAGATTTGACGAGATCATGAGAGGAAGAGCTTTGTTTTTTAATGTCAGAGGCAACAGACAGTGGGACTGTGACTTTCAGACTTTCAACTTCTTCTTCAAGGTCGACTATTTCAGTTTTAGACAGCTCAAGATCTTTGATGAGATCATCACGCTCCTTTGAAATTTTTGAAATTTGGAAGACTAAGGAGGTGTTAATCTCTTCAAGATCAGAGGGGGTAGAGCTAGAGCTAGAGGATTTAAGGAGATCGAGTTCATTTATCAGGTTTTTGTTTAATTTCCTTAACCTCTTAAATTCAGTTTCAACTTCAGAAGTAACAGTCGCTGTGTCTGTATCCTTCAATTCCTGTTTTAGAAGAACGTTTTCTTGAGCAATCTCCTCTATTTGATCTTGCATGACATCAAGTTTCTCGGTTTGGTTACGACATTTATCAAACAACTTATCAAGTAACTTACACACCTTGTCTTTGGAATAAGTTCTAACCTTAGCCTTAAGATATTTTACCTCATTGTCGGACTCGGAATCAGATTCATCCGGATGTGCCATAAGACACCTAAGAGACTCACTCCTAGCAAGTTTATGTGTTTTATTTTTGAGATTGTTTGTCAAACACATTTTAGCATCTAGTTGCTCCTCGATGGGTTCATCGTCCTCGGAGTCGGACATGCCCCAAATGGCGGACATGACCTTATGCTTGAGTTCTCTCTTGGCCGTGTCTCTTCTATCCTTAGATTTGATGTCATTCCATTTTGGGCATTCTTTAATTAAGTGACCTTTGTCACCACATTTGAAACATCCCATAGCGGAACTCGGTCGTCTCTTAGGAAATCGTTTTCTAGCATGGTTCACCTTGAAATTTTTGAATCCTTGGCTATTGACCATCCCAACAAGGTTTCTTGAGAACATGGCAAATTCATCTTCCTCTTCTCCTTCCTCATCACTTGAGGTGGATTTAAGAGCAAGTCCTTTTCCCTTTGAGGTCTCACTAGGAGCATTGTCGAGATTTAACTCGTGTGCAATTAGGGACCCCATTAGTTCATGAAAGGTTAATGTGGTTAGGTCTCTAGCCTCTTCAATAGCGGTGACTTTTGGTTGCCACTTAGCGGTAAGACTACGAAGAATTTTTCGAATGATGTCCTCGGACTCGAAAGTTCTTCCTAGACTTTTAAGCTCATTAATAATGCTAGAAAAGCGAGAGGCTAAACTATTGATGGACTCGTCCTTCAACATATGGAACATCTCATATTTTTTTATGAGAAGGTCTATACGTTGTTTCTTAACTTGTAAGGTTCCCTCGTGTGCGAGTTCAAGGACATCCCATATTTGTTTAGCCGTCGTACAACCGGATATACGACTCACTTCCTCCTCACCAACACATCGTTGAAGAATAGTCATGGCTTTGGAATTTTTCTCGGCCAATTTAAAATCATTTTCATTGTAATCTCTTTCGAGTTTGACCGTAGAATATCCCGTCATCATGTCCTTATCTTCAATAATGAGTGGTCCATCTTTGATGATTTTCCAACATTGGTAATCAATACTTTTGATGTAGTGTTCCATTTTGAGTTTCCACCATCCAAAATTCTCACCGGTAAAGACCGGGATCTTGGAGTGTTTAGAGGAATCCATAGGCCTAGAATCAAACTCAAAGGCGATTAGCCTCGATCAAGAGCACGAGGCTCTGATACCAATTGAAGGGTTTGGATTCCAAGTACCTAAGAGGGGGAGGGGGTGAATTAGGTACCACTTTAAAATTTTCAACTTAATCTTTATTGATTAAAGAAAGTTGATAGTTGTTTAAGAAGAACAAATGAATACACTAAATGAACAAGGTTATCAAGAGTGTATTGCTAAATTATAAAGTTGCTGTAAAGTGAAAGTTACAGTGAGTCTGACTGTTACTTGTTCGTTTTAGCAGATGAAGTAAAGGCTACAATACGAAAGTAACAGTATCCGAGACTGTTGCACTGAACAGAAATGCGAAACAAACGAGTAAAGAAAAGTGCAGCGGAAATAAAACAAACAAGAGATTAACACAGGAGTTTTGAATTGGTTCAGCCACTTGAAAGGCCTACGTCCAATCTTCTTCTTATTGATTCAATTAAGTAATCTACTCCGACTACCTAAGACCCTTACAATAAAAAGGACCAACAACCTACTCGGTTGCGAAATGAGTTTAAGACTACTTCGTCTCAAACTCGACTCTTTATCTAAGAAAGTTACAAGATCAAATTCCCTGATTTTGTTCTTGTGAAAAGAACGAAGGCGAATTCATTAAGATCTAACTATTCTAGATAGAAGAGTACAATACTTAAGGCAACAGTTGTCATGTCTGTGACTTTTGAAGACTTTGAAGAATTTTTGCAAAGATTAAAAGCTTAAAACTTTGAAAGCAATTTGCAATGAAATGTGTTTTGTTTTCTCAGGAAAGTCTTGAGCAAATGTGAGATGAGTGCCTTCTTATTTATAGAGAAGGAGATGATTTGAATTGATTAAATAATTCTTTTTGAGAGAGTCAACTTTTCAAGCAAAGAAACAAAGGAGTTGTAGTGTATAGAAGGTAGTGCACATGTTATAAACATCAAAGTGTGAATAGAAATGTGCAGCTAGACCTACAACTTCTCTGATCTTCCTGAACAAACAAACAAGTTAGGACAAGAGGATTTAGGAAGAAAGAGCCAAGCCATCCTTTTGCAAAGAAGAAATAGTCTTATGCTTTTTACGGAAATTGTTTTGAAAAGATTCCCTTGCCTTCTTGTTTTCTTTCAAACCATTTCATTCAATGTTTCAAACCATTTGAAGATCATTTCCAGGTAAAATAGATTGAAAAGTGAAGATTTGAAATTGATCTATAAAAGAGACGACAAACATAAGCAACAGTAACGTGCACTGTTGCTGACCTGTTGAGGCAACAGTCGTACGTACGGTTGCAGTTGCAAGTATAGTATTCTTCTATCTTTACAATTAGATGACTCTTTACAACTCAATTTTTCTCGGGCATTCAACACTTCATCAACTCTTCATCAACTCTTGCTTGGAGATTAGTCTTGCTTGGAGATTCATAATTTTCCTGAAAACTTAACTAAGAGGCACATATTAATTAGGCATGTCATCATCAACAAACTAGCTCAACAGTGTTTGACTCACTCTGCACAACTGGAAAATGATTTTAAAATGATTTTTTTACGTTATTGTATTTGTCTAAGTATAATTTCCTTAACATTTATATTCACGGGTTGACGAGTATGATTCCTATAAATGTTAGGACTTAGACAAATACAATAACTTAAGTCCTAACATTTATAGGAATCATACTCGTCGACACGGTCCCCTCATGCCAATAATTGTCAACCGAAACTAATATTTGTGTTTGACTCACTCTGCACAACAAGAAAATGTTTTAAAAATGATTTTGTTATGTCTCAGTACTTCAAACGAATTGAAATATTCGACCCAAACTTTTATCATTAAGTCTTGCTCAAGACGGACTCTTCGTCTTAAATTTTAAGACGGGCCAAATATTACATCATAAGGTTAATAGGGTCAAAACTATTGATATTTTCTAGGCAACTTGCCATGTGATTTGATATTTATTTTACCCGTCTACTTTCAACCTTAAAACGGATAATGACCGTCTTAATTCTTAAATAAAAATTTGTGAACTCTTATACTCCGTAGTAACATACCCTAATCCCAAAGTAATACTACTAATAAACAATTGGCCCAAGCTAACATAACATACAAATTGATATAAATACAAAATTCAGCCGACCCCCTTTGAAGTTTGACCTTTCTATAATTTATTCACTACTGCCTCCCTCAACCCCCTTCACATTCATTCAACCTCCATAATAACCGGCTCCGTACACCTCCAAGACTCAAACCATTACACTCAGTCTCACCTCTCCCTTCATTCCACTTTAGAAAACTTGACTCGAATACAATCTAACCCAATAATCATATATATTACGGTTTTGACTCGAATTATAGATCTACTTGCTAATTGTATTTAACTCTACCTACATTCTTAAAAGCTAATATTATTTCTTTTAATGTTGGAATTTTCGTTTTTATGTATATTTTCAATCTTTAAATTCATACTTGTATATCTATTTCATTTTAATAAAGTATATTTTCTCGCCTTGATCATTATTTAAGTCATTAAGCTCTTTAAATTTGTAGATCTAATACTTTCATTATATTGAATTCGGCCCTGATTTTTTTTCTTCCAAAGAAAGTATTTTTATTTTAAACTAATTTCAATTTGAGGCATTTTTTTCACTTTTTTTTTTTTGCATTTTATATCGTTACGTTTTTAGTATTATTAATTAAGGAGTTGATTTTGGTATTTTTTCCAGCTTAAATAGAATTTCAAACCTGTAAAACTATTATTTAATGTAGCGAATTTTATTCCTGTTTTGTTTTTTTTAAAGTTTATGTTTTTTTCCTAAATATTTATTGATCATTTCAACTATATTAATTGGCTAATTTTTATTTTAATAAAATATTTTGATTTTAGTAATAGTTTTAATTTTATTTACCAAAACGTTGAAACTTTATGAAATTAATTTTATTTTCCGAAATAATTAGATCAAAGAGAATATTGTATATAATGTAAACTTTTAATGCCATCCATAATTCAGTGGAAATAAAATGATAGATATTGCTTGAGTTTGTTACGATAAGAAAAGTTTTTTCGGCTTCCTTGATTCAAGGGACCAATTTGAAGAGTTTAAAAGACTCGACTTTTTGTAATAAGGAGATATCAAACATGGAGTTTTCTCGAAATAAATAATTAGTTTTCAATTTTTTCTTTTTCATGATGATGTTATTTTTACTTTTATCAGATCAAACTTGAATTTTTATATTTTTTTTAAGGAAGAAAATTTTCAGATCTGATTTTAATTTTAAATTTTCCCAAATTAATTAATATTTTGATTAAGTTATTTTGTTTTTCGATTTGTATATTTTTTTAACTATTATAATACTAAGAGCGCAACTTGAAATCTCTACAATATTCTAAACCAACTATGCTTTGTAGCTTTAATGTCCCAAAAAAATCTATACAATATATTAAAAGGCTTTAATTAAACCAAATAGACTAGAAATCTCTCTTATTTATTGGCCCAAAAATGACCCGACCAGAAATAATCCGACCCGCTTGACCCGAAAAAGACGAAGGAGATCAAATAACCAATTGGAATTCCGATGTGGAGTCGAGTTCTGTTCACTTAATCGAAGGGTTGTTAGGTGAATTTCAAGAATCCCTACATAGGCGTGCAGAGATTCGTGATCGAGATATTTACAGCAATCTAAAAGCGGGGTTGGTTGAACATATTTGGCAATGTTTCGGAGAAAGTGTCGACATATAATTTTATCGTGTGAAATTATGTTTTTATGTTTGTCTTAAAAAAGATTGGCTTATGTAAGAATATAATTATTAACCAAAGTGGCTTGGGTGTAGTGGAGTGCGGAAGTGCCTCAAAGCGTTGTAATGACAACAAATTGAGAGGTCTCGGGTTCGACTCCCTACACGGAAGTGCTGCAGTTACCTGCCATCAAGGGTAACCTTGATGACTTACCTGGTTCCCGGGCTTGCAGGGTGTTCGGGTGTTCCATGGGTCACAAAATAAAAAATATAATTATTTATGTAGCGTTTAATTTTATGTTTTAAAAATTAAGGTTATAAAAGTTATTATATAAGTAATTAAAAAAAATATTTATGTTATATTTTTATATGTCATCTTTTATGGATGCTAGTAAATTTTAATATATAATGGATTGTGGGTCCCATTTAAGAATAAATGAAGAACTTTTGTCATTGTGGGAAGTAGTTCTTAAAATTTTGAGTTTGTTTTTAAGTGATGTGGTGCCTAGGTGTTGAACCCCACCGCAGGCTGCGGATTCCTCCTATAAGTTTTGCTTCAAAACTCGCCTTCTTCTTTGACTTTGTTGACAATTTTCCGCGTTGACTTTACCTTGACTTATATTAACCCCTACTTGACTTTGCTTGACCCTACCTTTGATGACTTTTGCAGACTTTAGCTCGAGACCGAGCTTTATTTCCCTTAACTATAATGTTTGACTTTCTTTAACTTTGCCTTTGACTTCACCAAATAAGCATATAGCTTACTTTTCTCAAGGCGCCAAGAGCCCAAGACATTACAATCAAAATAGTGTGTATCAAACCACAATTACAAAGTTTATCATCATAAGACAATCATAATTCAAGTTCTATCTCAAAATGAGCCTATATCTCTAAATTACATCCAAAGGTAAAGAAAAGCAATTAGTACAAAATGCATACTAATGACTCGTAAAATAACATTATTCACTGAGGGCAATAGCAATCGGGCAAAAATAAGAAGTTTTAGCCATATAAAGAGCTCCTTACCCATTGATTTGTAAAATAAGGAGTTTTTTTTAATATAAAACTAGTTTCTTGTTTAAGAAACCATTTTTATGTAGAAAAAAAAGAGGAGAAAGAGGCCCACAATGAAAATATCGAACTTCTTCCATAGGGAAGAAATAAGAAGTATCTTATATGATTATGCTTGTTGATGTATCACTTAAAAGTTATTAGTTTTAAGCCCGTGCAAAATTGCACAAGACTGTTTTGAAAATTTTGATATAACAAATGTTGCAATAAAATTTATATTGTAAGTCATATGTTATGGAATATGTCTTGTTTAAGACTCTCTTAAATCTAAGAATTAATGTTATGTTATAGTGTTGTGAAGTTGTTTATATATCATCCTAGCCTGACGTGTCGAATTAATAATTGCATCACCTTGCGGGATACCCAATTACAACCCTTATTGTCTAACAATTACCCATTTTTTAAGTCGTACACCTATTGGCTTTACAAAATCAAAAGCGTATAATTTTGTAACGTAAAAGAGTCCTGTAAAAGTTGTACTTTTAAAAGTGATACTTTATTTTAATTGTGTAAAGATTAACTCCATAGAAGAAAAACTTAAACATAAAACATTAATATACTGAGCTCTTGATTTTACTCCGATAGTATCATCAATGCAAACACAATTTTTAGCACAAATTGAAATCTTAAACCAATTGGCCAAATCTCTTCATTTACATCATCAATGAAAACCCAATTTTTTTTATTTTATTTGTGATTAAATAATTCCATATAAAAAAAAATTTGTGTTTGCATGTCTCAAAGGCTTGAATTTTAAGTTAGTAATAATTTTTTATTTAGCTTTGCATTTTTCTAATACAAATTGTATAGGTATGTTGTATATCAAATATTAGTAATCTACAGCCTTTCTACATAATTTATATTTAATAATTAAGTTTGACTATCTAATTTTGCTCAATCATGAAAAAAGAAAACTGTGATTTATTATGATTAATTTTTGACGTGTTATTTTGAACTTGTTTGATTTTATAGATAAAAGATTTAAAATATTCAATTTAATAAAGGATTAAAAGAACATAGCACTCGTACAATATATTGTTGTGAAAATATTGTATTTAAAAAGTATCTTCTTTTCTAACTTTTTCTAATAAAATGTACCATTGAATTAATGAACGAAAACTTTGATATTTTTTAATACTATTGGTTATGAATAATAAATCGTTGAAAGAAAAAATATTTTTTGTTGGCTTGCCGGATTTTTTAAGTTGCTATTAATTTTTGTTTTGAGCTATAATAATACTCAGTAATATTTAGTTTTTCGTTTTATTTTTATACTTTCGAAAGAAGGGAATTATTAGTGAATTATAAATACTTAATTGATTTGTGGAATTGAGAAAAAGAAATTACAGAAATGGATGTGGCCTATCATAAAGAAATGCAAAAGATTTATGGTTGATGATGTGGGTGAAGGAGGATTGAGTAAATGTTTGTATTTTAATATATAAGGGAGGGGATAGAATGAAACTTCAAGTATTTCTAATGCCCTGACTAAATTATCCTAATGACTCTGACTCATTATGGTACTATCAACATATCAGCACTCGATTTGCATATTTTGGATAGTGTCACCAAGCTAAGCAGCAGATGAACAACTAGAGAAGTGAAAACCACTAAATATATACATTTACATGAAAGTTGATCACTGCAGGATAGATTTTACAGTTTAAGGTTTATCATGTCTATTTGTGCTGCTGCCTGCTAATGCTCAATATTCTTATGTTATAATGATACAAAATTGATCCGAATTACCAAGTATGGGTTTCCTCTTGCTACAAAATCGTGTTGCCGGTAACCTGTTTAGTGTTTGCTGAAACTGTAACCTGCCATATAAGAAAAGAGACTGTTGGTCATTAAAACACATTTTAATAAACTTAAAGAAGTTCCAATGTATATAATGGGAATAGAACAGAAAAGACAGTACAACGGAGGATAAACTTAACAATAGAGCTTACGTTATTAAACGTAGTCTTCGTTTTCATTGTCACTTTTGCTAGGGTCTGGCCTGCTTGAACCAGGCTGGGATAAAGTTTGGCTCTGTTTGTAAAATTCAACATTATCATGAGATGAAGCTTAGATTACACTCCATTCAAAGGTACTAATTTGTGAAATCAGCCAGGCTCAAGTTGACTTATTATATTCAGTGGCCCGTCTGCCGAGTATGTCAAATACTTCCCTCTTTATTCGGGTATAGTATTGTACCCTTACCCTTAATAATCTAGCAGGTGAACCATCCAGAAAGTTTAAAGAATCACCTGTGATGCTTGCATTTGGATTGGCATTTGCATATGCATTTGTTGGAAAGCAAGGTATTGCTGAAATGGATCGGCCATGTTAGGGATTTGGCCGATTCCAGGTCCCGGATGAGCATATGGAATACTACTACTAGAATCTGCCAAATTGCTTGGTTGGTTTACTCGAATATTTGGTGTAGAAAGCGAAGGCATTGCGTAAGGTGGGACAGGCAATCTCGGAACCATTGGAGGCTGAGGCATGGCGTTTGTCGTAGCAGCTGGCATAGCAGGGTCATATGGCACCACTTGGCGACTCATTCCCATATCCATACCTATTCCCATTCCCATCCCCATTGGCGGCATGTATTGTTGTTGCATTCCTTGGTACATCATTGGCATCATTCCACATCCCATGGACATCATCTGTATAGCTATGTTATGTCAGAATTATGAACGAAATGCAGACTAGAAAATACTCCGTATTAGAGAAACTAACATGCAAGTCTCAGTTTTTAGACTACATTGAAACTAGAATAGATGGAACTAACCTGTACTTGCGTCTGCAATGACTTCAAGTACTCTATTGCCTCATCAAGCATAGAAGCTTTATTGGACTAGAGCAATAGACGAATAAAAAATTAACAGACAAAGAGGAGCTAGAACTGGAATAGGTGAAGATTAATGATGCATGAATGAGAGCATATACAGAGTATAAAATAAAAGTTTCACACTTTGTTACAACGAGGAATGAGATCCTGCAATGCCTTCATCTTCTCGTTTATACGATCCCGGCGTCTCTGCATTCGATCATCAGTTTAAACTTCAAAGAAAGGTGAACTGTTAAAGACAATGTGTATAAAACTACTGTAAGACTCACCCTTTCTGAGAGATTGTGAACTTCTGCAGCTCGAGTCCTCTTGGTCTTGGTAGAGCTTGATGCACGCAACTGTTTCTTTTCATCTCCAGATTCGAGTTCTACTTCCTTGCAGCAAAATAATACGGAGTATAAGACATTGATTACTTGATTAATACATTCTCCTAAGAGACCGGTCTCAGTAGTGTCTCACCCTAATGAATTGTAAGACGGTAAGAGACTTACTCCGACTACATTATGGCGGTACTTGAGGTAATGGCATGGCCTACTTCAGTTTCGTTGATAAATTATCCTAAAACATTTTTTTTCTCGGATGGTGACCATTCCGCAATCACCAACAGGTTTTGATTTTTTTTGGCCGGAATGCCACATAAGATGGTGTCTAATCGAGTTGTAAAAAAAAAAAATAGAATTCTCTCGATTTCTAGGGTGTGTTTGGATAGCAAAACTGGAGGGAAATGGAGGGGAGGGAAAGGGAAAGTGAGGGAAGCAGAGAGGAGGGAGAATGGAGGACACTATTTTACCTCCAAATCTTGCCAATGTTGATAGGGAAATAATTTGGCGAGCGAAATGGAGGGATCTATTTTTCCTCCCCTCCAAATCTCTCCACGTCCATTTTGCTAATAAGGATATCTCATCTCTCTTTCCCTCCAAATCTCCTATTCAAACACACCATTTAAGGGAAATGGAGAGAACCTCCACGTGTAAATAAAAAAAAGAAAAAAAAAATTAAAATTATCAATTCTACGCAGCGGCAATGAAGAATTTTGGCTTCATGGGAAGAAACAAAATTTCCAGACCGACAATTTTCTAAATCAAATGTAGAATAATTCTAAACTAACATTCCATAGTTAACATGATAAATATTTTTTTGAGGATAATTAATTTTAGAATACTTTGTAATTACATATATTTACATATAAATTTAATCCTCAGATGATATAATAATTTACTTTCAAGTACGTCTCTCGTAAAACAATTTTACGATAAAACATTATAAATTAAATTATTGGAGGTTAATAGAGCGGGGGAAGGTAAGTAAATTAATTTATTGGTTTTACAACAAAATTCTGTAAAACCGTTTAATAGATAATTATTATTTACTCGGTATGATATAACTAAATTAAGAGGAAATTCATAAATCTTACCTTTTAATACCACTTTTCTAAATTCTTAGAGATTTCTAATTTTTTTTTTAACTCTTACCTTTCCTGAAGATGTCATTTAAAATTATTACCCTTTATTTTCCGTGGTTCTTAAATACCGTTAAATTTGCACATAGGCCCGAGTCATGCCAATCGAGGAAGAGAGAGCGTTAACTTAAGCCTAAACAATTTTGATTGTCTATTCTTATTCCTACATGTAGAGGTGGCAATCGAGTCCCTCAGGTCGAGTATGGTTGGGCCGAGTCATTTAGATAGATTTGTCGGGTCAGGTCAGGTTTGGGTCGGGTCAGTATTAATGTATTATCAGACGCATTTCTGGGCGGGGTCAGTATCGGCTCGGATAATCATGATAATTTTTCGGGTCTTGTCGGATTTTGAATGGTTTGGCTCATCAATTCATTACTGGACAAATGTTTCTAGTTATTTTGCCATTCTAATTTAACATGAGCTCGGCTTAGGTCTGGCCTAACCGCCTAAGACCGCGTTTCATGAGACGATGGGAGTTATAAGTTATAACTTGTTAAGTTCTATTCCGTAATACTCTCTCTGTCTCATTCATTTGTTAGTCTTTTTTAATTCTTTGTGTGAAGTATTTTAATCACAGACAAACAAATGATTGAGACGGAGGAGTAGAAACGAATGCAGCTAGCGACAATGAGAGAGGGAGCCGCTTACCATTAGCTACACCAAATTCAGATAACACCCCCTGGCTTATAAAAAGGTCGACGACAAAAGATGACACAAACTTTAATACAATGTACTCTTGCTATAGTCATCTAATCTCCTAAGTCATAACCTCAAATGTCTGTTATGCATCCCAGCATGACGCGTAATCTCCTACAATCGCCGCCAAATTCATCACAATATCTATATCAATACTCTATGTCACTCACATTTAACTTCCTTAGGAAGGAAAATTAATTCTTGTCATTTCATCCCTTTTTCTTATGTACAAAATAAATAAATAAATCTAGTTAAATTAGTTGATGACCCCCTATGGTATTATTCTTAGTTGTTGTGACCAAAATATGTGATGATTAACAAAATCAAAGCTAAGGACATGAGCATTATGACTACTAATTTTAGAACATAAGCTCAAGGATTCTTGGGTAAATAATTCAATGAATAAAATTAGCTATACTTTAAGTTGGTTTCAGAATGCAGATTATATATTTCAAAATCGAATACTCCATAAAAATATGAAAGATAAAAACATAGAAACAAGGGGGAGTTATTATTGGGAAAAATGATACTACACTAACCCCTGTCTTAGAGAATAATTTGCGTGTACTATTTTGTGATAGAAAAATAATTTAATGTTTATCTCATTTTTTGAGGGCAAAATATAGCAAACGTAAACTATTAACCGAGAGGGAGGGGTACAAAATATGTACTCAGTTTTGAGTGTCAAGTGTGGTGGTAGTCATGGCGGTGGCATAGTATGTAATCTTAGTTTATTTTTGTACTAGCCTATCCCATATTAAGATGATTTCAGAATGCAGATTATGAAATGTTAACCTAAGAATCATGAATACTAATTTCAGAACAAAAACTCAAGGACTCTTGGCTAAAAAATTCAATGACTAAAATTAGCTTTACTTTTGTATTGGACTATTACATATTAAGATGGTTTCAGAATGCAGATTATTTATTTCAAAATCTAATATAAAAAAATGAAAAATAAAGCCATAGAAAGGAGGAGGACGGAGAGGTACACAGTATGTACTCTTAAGTTTATAGTATGAAATGCTAACCTTGTTTTGAGCATCAAGTGTGGCGGTGGTGGTACCGGTAGTAGCGGCCACAAAAGAGTCATCCATTTGAATTCTCTTTCGCTTACGGTCACCCATGTCACTGGCAGTCGTTTTAACATCAGTATCTTCCGTTGCAGTGGCTGCTGCTGGAGTACTGATGGAGCTGCTTGATGTTGACGCCATTGCTTCTTCTGCAGTCCCTTTCCCACCAGGAATTCCCATTGAACTCGTGCTCGTCATCACCACTGAGTCAGACGCCACTGCTGAAGCAACAACATTCGGTCCCTGCCTGGTGTCACCAATGGTCGAGATTGGCGTGTTGTTGGAACCTTCCACTGTTGGCAATGTTGTTGCTGGCAACAGGAGCGGCTCTGGTGCACTACTCCACTCCATTATTGAAAATAGCGGGAATCCTCTTGCAGCGGACTGTGATGAAGGCATGTGGATGTCTGGTGTCGAGGTTGAAGAGGCAGGATTTGGAAAAAGGAGTTCACTGTAGAAATCTTCGAGGGGGTAATGAAGCCATGACGCCATCTCGTCCACTGCCATGTGAAGCTGGTTGTTACCTGCCTCATGATCAATTGGCGGATTCTGCAGTGGTGGCAGAGCTGTGATTCCGGAGTTGGAAGACAACGACGATGGCAATTTCGGAAGTAAATGTTGGTTTACAAGGTTTGCTGTAACCGGGGCATTGTTCTGCCATAATAGTTCTGCCATCTCAGCCTCCCCACTGTTTACAATCCATTCAAAAACATGGTCAATTCCACATGAATATCAACTACCAATCTATTACCTACTCATTTAATTCGTTTAATTTTTTTTGCAACAAAAGATAAGGAAGAGAAGTACATACCTTGGTGTGGCTAGAGTAGATGTTGAAGGAATTGTGTATTCTTCATCCATTTCAAAATCGGCTGCATAATGACTCATTCATAACTATTTTCAACTTATTCATATTCCCACAAAATCAAAATATTCATAAACAGACCCAGAAACAGAAACAGAAACAGAAACAGAAACATGTTATTATCTCTTCTAAAATCTGTCATCTTAGTGATATATACAGTGACTGAAACTTCTCCAAATGCAGTGTTTGAAGATAAGTAAACCTCTTGGATAGAAGGTTGTACAAGCAGGAATTTAGACCCCTATTTATCATATTTAATTTTTTTATGGGTTATTTTTTTCATTTTATCCATTTATTTTTGGGTTATTTTTCTTTTTATGCATTTTTAACATGTTTAATAATTTAGATTCTTGTTTATTTATGACACTCTTGAATTTTCTCAAGTAAATTTCTTCGTTTTTTAAATTTTGGATTTGTCTAATTTAATTATCTATTTTCGTTTTAAGTAATATTTTTGTCGTATAATATTTTTCCTCAATTTGTTAAATAATTAATTTAGGTTGCATTATGTTTTGATCATCACCTTGGCATTGCTTATTTAATCGCATAAAACTGAAATCATTAATTTCTTAATAATATTATAGTGATATTATTTAATAATAATCTAATCAGATGTATAAAAAAATAAAACAATAATATAAGAATAAATATTATAATAATAAAATACTGATATAAATGATAACATTATTAATAACAATATAATATAGTAATAAATATATTAACAATAGTAACTAAAAAAAATATAAATAATATAAATAGTAATAAAGTAAATATAATTAATAATAATAATAATATGCCTAATAATAATATATTTAAACATTATAATAATAATATAATTATTATTAGTACTATTATTAATAATATTATTATTATTAATAATAATAAATATTTTTCTAATAATATTCATAAAACTGAATATATCAATAAAATATAAAATATAATACTAATAAATATTAATAACAGTAATATTTCCATTAATCGTAATAATATAAGAATAAATAAATATATCAAACATAAATATAATAATATAAAGAATAATTATAACGGTGATATAATAGTAATAAAATAATTTTTAAAAAATATAAATATAATAAGAATAAAAATATTAAATGAATTAACATAATAATAACAATGATAAGAATAATAGTCATAATAATGTTGAAATAAAAGTAATCTGAACTGAATTGAACTGAACTGAACTGAACTTAATAGAGCTGAACTGAACTTAATAGAGCTGAACTGAACTGAACTGAACTTAATAGAGCTGAACTGAACTTAATGGAGCTGAACTGAACAACTGAGCTTAATGGAGCTGAACTGAACTGAACTGAACTGAACTGAATTGAACTGAACTAATAAAAAGATAACAATATTATTATTATTATTATTATTATTTTTTTTTTTTTTTTTTTTTTTGCAAGAATTTCATCCTTTTATTCATCCAATGGGTAAATAAAAGAAATTCATCATACAAAGGATAACCACTAGACTAAATAACAAACTATAGCCTATTAAAACTATGCACTATTTGATTATAGTGTTGGGTCTTACATTTTCTCAAAATCCTAGTATTAATAATGAACTTGATGCTATCTAAATGATGTTGAACCGTGCTTTCCTTCCCCCCAAAGATCCTTGCATTTCTCTCCTGCCAAACCTTGTAACAAACAGCAGCTATGCAACTCCTGTACCATCCAATTTTCCAGTGATGCTTTCTCCTTTGTGCAGTACTCCAGCAGAGTTCCTCCCTGGAATCATCTCCCCTTCCAATGATGCCAATCCATGCCTTAATGCCATTCCAGATCATCCTAGAATAAGAGCATTTGAAGAATAAATGCTGATGACTCTCACAGGCAGACTTGCAGAGAATGCATCTATTAACCAACATCATGCCAAATCTAGTAATGCTGTCAATAGTAGCTAGATGCCTCTGAACAGCAAGGGAAGTAATAATCCCATGGCTAGGGACTACATAAGCATGCTTTAAGGCTTTAACTCCTGAACTGCAAGTATAATGCTCCCTGAACCAGCTGTAAGCTCTACTAATATGAAATTTATCCTGAGAAGACCAATCATTCAAGAGATTCCTGGCAGCATCATTACTACCAGCTTTGAAAAGAATTTCATCTTTGACACTTAGAATGCTCTTCATGCTCTCAGAGTATTTCTCCCTGCTATGACTACTCCAAAGCTCATCTCTCTGAAAATTGTAAGCCAGAGTCCAATGAACCCATAAACCTTCCTGGTGATGATGCAGATACCAAATCCATTTAGCTAGACAAGCTTTGTTCCAAGCCAAAACTTCATTTACATCAAACCCACCCTCAGACCAAGGTGAACAAATTCTAGCCCAACTCTTATGAACCATCTTCCTTCTGCCAGACTCAATAACCCAAAAGAAATCTTTACAGAGTTTCTTTATAAGTTTGAGGACATTCTTAGGTAGAAGGATATTAGCACACCAGAAATGAACCATCCCAAACACCACAGAGTTAAGAAGTTGAGCCCTTCCTGCATAGGATAACAGCTTACTAGACCAATGATGCACATCAGACTGAATCTTCATGATCAAAACCCCATACATATCAACTGTATTCCTAGCATTATTCAGAGGCAAACCAAGATATTTGAAAGGAAAGGTTCCTTCAGTAAACTTTGTGACATCAAGAATTTGACCCTTAACTTCATCTGAGACTCCCCCAAGATAGATCTCAGTCTTGTCAGGATTAGCATGCAGACCTGACCAATGAGAGAAATCCTTAAGAGCACAAAGAATTATTATTATTATTATTATTTTTATTATTATTATAATATGCGCGCAGCTTTCATTAATATAAAATGAAAAGTTTACAAGAAATTGGTGGGGAGCCGAGAGACAATCTGGGCCCCCACCCCCTTAGCTATAGAAAAACTAAGTCTAGTAAAGATATAAGCGGCCACCCGAGCCCCAGCATCCTGAGATACCGAGAATTTCTGAATCCGCTTCAGCAAGTCAACAGCATCTGAACCCAACTCCCCAAGCGAAGAGAAAGAGAAGGGTAGGAAACCGTAACCAGCCGCCCCGCACAATTCTCTATACTTAGCACACTTGCGCTGCGCAGCATCAGTAACAACCCGTCCCGGCACAAAATCGGTCATCCTAGTCTGTGTCAAGGGAGAGGACCCAGTCAAATCAACACACACGTCACGTCCTCTGTCCCAAGAATAGAGCAGCAAATCCGCAGGACGAAGAGAGCCGCCCTGTCCGTCAACTAAACCGATATCCACCTCCTTACCCGTAGAAATACCAGATCTATAGCAGATGTCGAATAAGGTGTCACGGACG
>JAIUZE010074004.1:0-31387 GCA_022085475.1 Heliosperma pusillum
CTCGAGGCTATACCACAAGGTAGGAAAACATCCTAGTCCTAGACTGATCCGACCTAGCGACAACAGCTATTCCATTCCCCGTCCCATGACATAACCGTCTATGAGAAACTCTACTAGGCGACCCCCTAAGCAGAGATGGCTAGTACTTAAGCTGGCTCCAGTCCCAAAACGGATCAGGCAGCCATGCCCGACTTGGATATAAACCCACCAAGCCGAGACACAAAAGCTATCAAGCGGCAAACTCCGTATGCTCGTTAAAGATAGTATGGCCTATCAATGTCATGGTCCACGATACTCATTTAGAATTAGAATGGTCAAGACGCCATATACTCATAATTCTCTATGGGTACTTAGTCAACACGACATATATCATACAATCAAACAGTCACGGGAAAAACTTCCTATCATGTGACTAATTGCATATAAAAAATCATATTCAAATATCATATCGCCTCATATCTACTAAGGCTAATTCATTAATTAAATACAACCTTACTTGAAGACAAATCCCCGACCCGAGTCCCGCGACGGGTCATCAGTCAAATCGGGGCTGACTAGATCTTAGTTTGACCAAACCCGTTGGATCAAACCGGCTAGAAACAGAGTCTTTACCACATAGACTAAGACGTTAAAGTCAACATATTCAACACATGTTATTTTATTAAAACTTCTAACATGTGAAATATTAAACATTACCAAAAACCCGTTTGACTACAAGGATAGCAAATTAAACTATAAACTCGTATTATAATTTCTAACATGTGAGAAATATTAATTTTATGAAAACCCTTTTTAATTAAATATTTTACTTATTAACATTTCCCGCTTGCGAAAAATTACAAAACACGATAAATTAACATTAAACTCAAAAACCGTCTCAAGTCCCAAAGTGGGACCCACGGGCTGAGTTGGGCCGGACCCACATGGGCCTGGACTGGGCCCCACGGCTGTTTTGGCTAAAAATGGGCTGTTTTGATTTAATTTTTCTAAAACCGATTTCTAATATTTTCCCGCATGCTTAACATAATTAAAACCCGTCAAAACAACAATTAAACAATCAAACATCGACACAACCCAAAGACCAAAACCCGGACCCACCATGGACCAACCCAGACCGGTCTGTACCGGCCTGGACCGGCTGGTTTGGTCCGGTTCACCAACCACCATAACCGGCCACTTCCACGGCCACCATAACCACCACCCTAAATAAATTCTAACATGAATTTAATTATCAAACACCCATTTTAACAACCAATTTAACCATCAATCATACAAAAATCATTATTATGAAAAATCATCCAAATTAATCGAGAACAACCAACATGTTATAAATTCATAAAACACAATAATAACACTACTTAGCATGTTACTAACTAAAAATCCATAAATCATAAAAACATGAACCAAAACAAAGATGAACCAAAAACTAAAGAAACAAAAGCTAAAGGCTATGTTACTAACTAAAATCATAATTAACCATAACATGAATAAAAACTAAAAACTATGTGACATTAATTCGTCGAGTAAATCGGAATTGTTACCTTAGCTAGCAAAACCACTTAGCATCAAAATAATAGCAGAAGTATATAAATAAGAAACCCCTCTACTAATCTTCACCCAAAATATACGAGTCTCCAAACTCGTCTTCAAAGTCTTCCCCTATAAGAAATAACAAGGAAAACATTATTAGAATTAAAATATGAATTTCCATAATTAAAGTGTTGAAAACGATTTTGTCGGAATTGAAATAAAACCGTACGTGAAGATGAAGAGCGAAGAGGAGATCCTAGAAATATAAGTTAGGACGGATTTAATTAAGAAATGAAGATTTTATGAAGGTTTTGCTCAAGAACGATGAAGAACAAATGATGAACGACGAAGAACACGAAGAACGATTAAAGAAAGCGATATTTTGATCTTTATTTGATTTATTGTAAGATGAAAAGTTGTTTGTGAGTAATGATGGTGTTGGGTGAGCCGTGTAGTTATAGGCAAATAAGGATGTCGAGTTTTGAAATTGTTGTTACGTAATTGACTCGCGTTTAATAATTATTTTACGGTAACTGATTAAATATAATTAACGATTAAGTTAATTACAACAAATATCTAGATATTATGATTATTGTATCAAAAGAAATGAAAATATCAAGGGCTATTAGAGGTAGGAGAGCCGTGTGGGTAAGGTGATCATCGGGTCTGTTTTTGCTCGATTTGCGTAATCTCCGTTGACGGATCGATAAAGTAACAAATATCTAAGATATTTGTATTAGTTTATTCAAAACAATTAAAATATCTTATGGTGAGTGGAAAACGATGACACGCGCGTGCGACTCATGCCAAAGTCGAGTTCTGAATTTGTTACGGAATTTACGATGAGTCGGTAATAGTTAAATGACGCTCGGTTAAAAACCGTAAAAGTTATTCTTTAAATTCCGAATAAATTCAAAAATAATTATATTAAATTATGATAAATCATAATAAATCTTAATAAAAATAAATCAAAAATATTATTTTTTTAAATAAAATTTCGGTCTTCAAACTTACTAGACGAGTCGGGAAAAGTCAACGAAAGTCAAAGTCGACTTAAAAGTCGAGAAAAGTCAAAAATGACTTAGAAGTCAAGAAAAGTTTATGACGACTTAAAAGTCAAGAAAAGTCAATGACGACTTTAACAAGTCAAGAAAAGTCAAAGACGACTTAAAAGTCAAGAAAAGTCAAAGATGACTAAAAACGGTCTTTTCATGAAATCTCTCAGAAATTCCAAATACGAACGCGGAATTTCAAAATACGACTCGGAACAAAAATTTCTATTTTAAAAACTTAAGTTCTACTGAAAAGTGTTAGTAAATATTTTTACTAGAAAAATTGGGTACTTTTCGGGTTGTTACACTGGCATCTTGTGCCACGACCTACAAATCGAACTGTGATTGGTACTCGATGCGTATTCATAAAAAAATTGGATGATTCTGGAGTTGTAGTTCGTAATAAGGCTCGATTGGTCGTTCAAGGATATAATCCAACAAGAAGGGATTGATTATGACGAGACCTTTGCACTTGTAGCAAGAAATGATGCTATTCGCTTGCTTAACGCCTTCGCAGCTCATAAAGTAATGAAAATGTACCAAATGGACGTTGAGACTGCTTTTCTTAACAGATATTTGGAAGAAGAGGTTTTTGTTCAACAACCTCCTGGATTTTTAAATTGCAAATTTAAAAACCATGATTTTAAACTCTATAAAGATTTATATGGTTTGAAACAAGCGCCTAGGGCTTGGTACGACATATTATCTAAAGTTTTACTACAAAACAATTTTAAAAGAGGATATGTCGACAAAACCCTATTTCTAAAATCTGTGGGTGCTTATTTACTTGTTGTTCAAATTTATTTAGACGATATTATTTTTGGTTCTACTAACAATAAATTGTGCAAGTACTTCTCATATCTAATGAACTTAGAATTTGAAATGAGCATGATGGGAGAATTGAAATTCTTCCAAGGATTGGAAATTCAACAAACTAAGGAAGGTATAAAGATTCACCAACAAAAATATGTCAAGGAGCTAATCGGAAAGTTTGATATGGAGAACGCTCATCCAATGGACACACTCTATGGTAACTGATAAAAAGTTGACTTTAGACGAAAATTTTAAGTGTGTCGATGAAACTACATATCGAGGATGTTCTTTAAATAGAAAAAGAACCTCTGGATTCGCTACATTTGTTGGATCATGCATAATAACTTGGGGCTCAAAGAAGCAAAATTCAGTTGCGTTATCTACTGCTGAAGTTGAATATATAACTACAGGACTCGTATGTTCTCAATTACTTTGGTTAAAGCAACAACTATGTGATTATGGTGTTTATGTTGGTTGTATGCCTGTATTTTGTGATAATACGAGTGCTATTATTATTTCTAAGAATCCAGCTATTCTCGTACTAAGCATATAGACATTAGACATCATTTTTTACGCGACCATGTAGAAAACGGCAACATTAAACTATAATTTTGTAGTACTGAAAATCAATGGGCTGACATTTTAACAAAGGCGTTAGCGAGAAGACGTTTTGAGATTTTGCGGTTCGAAATTGGTTTAATCAGTAGCAATTAAATTCGTCATATTTATTTTATGAACCTGCGTGATTGGTTAGAATAAGACGAGATTATATGACTGTGTCCGTGTATTCCATTGCTAGTATACTTGTGTTTAATACTATATATTTTACGTGAATATCTTGCATATTAAGTATTTTATGGATATTGAATTATGGACCACATATTGCCAAAAATCTACCTTATTCACTTTTCTAATTAAACCAATTTCTACCCATGATACTTATATTGACCGAAATTTCCAAACAACAATAATATCTTACCATATCTTTTTTATTTACCTAATCCTATCCTTACCATATCTGACCTATATTTACCCTACATTCCTTTTACTATCCTACCTAAATTCAAAAAAACAAAGGAAAAGAGGCTATATAGCCGGCACCCTCACGTGCTAGGCTACAAAAGACCAAAACCCAAGACTACCTTCAAAATTACCTATCCCTATCAACATCAACACACATCACCTTCTCCACTTTTCTCCTTCTTCACGAAAACAACAAAAAAAAATCAACACCATCAACAATGGCTTCCACACGGTCCAAAAATACCAACACCTTGTATGCCCACTAATCTCTCTCCTAAACCAAACCAAAAATCACACAATTTGAGCCAAACCGAGTCGGGTTCGGTTCTTGAAGGTACAAAAAGGCGTAGATTAAATAAGGGGAAGAATATGGTACAAGATGATGCTAATATGGACAAAGAAAACACGCAAATCGAGGGAACAAAACGCCCTCTGTTTCGCGAGTTTTCACCTCAGGAAACGGCATCCGGACATGACAAGCTTCGTTTAAAAAAGGATGAACGGAAATTGGTTAATCAGGTTGCTAAATATGGTATTCATGGAGGTCGTAGTTTTCCGAAGGCGTGGTGTGAAAAATATCAAGCTTTGACATGCTTCAACGATTTCTTGAATTTTCAAGAGTGGGAGCAAGTGTCTCAGTTTTCGGGTCCTATATATCCGATCGAGGTAATTCTATTTTATGCTTCTGTTTCTTTGAAATATGGAGTTTTGCATGCCGTGGTAAATGGCCGAGAAGTTTCGGTCTCCATTGACGATTTGTGTACTCTGTTTTTGGTTCCTGATGATGGAATCAAAATTGACCCGAGTACGTCATGGGACGAACTGTCGGACCCGGCTAAGTTGGAGGTTAAGAGGTATTTTGATGATCGGGCTACGTTGTCTAGTTGTATGTTGGAGGGGAATATGTCCCCAAAATTAAAGTTTCGGTTGAATTTTCTGTGGAACACGGTGGTTCCGCGTCGTGGTGGACAGGATAAAATTGCTTGTTATGAGATGATGGTGGTTAAGAATTGGTTGGAAGGTAACCGTGTCAACCTTGCTTTCCTTGTTTTTTCTCGAATTTCTCAAACTAGTTTTTCGGTAACCGAAGATAAAGTCTATACGACCCTAGACTTACCCTATGTCATGTGGGTGTCTTGGGTTCTTGAGGCTAAGGGGGTTGTTGATCCGACTAGTTATGGTGTCAATTTAAAAGATGATATGAGTTATACCTACTTGAAATTTATGAAAATGGAGGCATTGGGTCCGAAATTGGCTTTTCAATAAAAGGGTGGTTCGGTTGATGTGAAACCGAATGTGGTTGATTTTTCGGGGATTGAATCAAAATTAGATGTGTTTATGGGAAATTTTATGGAGCGCCTTGATGCGCAAGACAAGAAAATCGATGCGGTTGTTGACAAAGTGGTCAAAACCGTGGCTATGGGGAGCTGTAGCTCAACCTGTGACCGGGGAGGGTCGGGTGTGAGTAACGAGTTAAGGGATTGAATGACGGGAGTTGATAGTTGCCTTTCTAAAATTAGGAGGAACATTGTCGATATTCGACAAGAGTTATTTCGGAGGTGCTTTGGTGAAGAGTGGTGCGGATATGCGCGATGGAATGCACACCATTTATGATGCGGCGGAGGCTCTATCTATGAAGGTTCGAAAATTTGATTCATGCCTCGCCGCCCAAGCTAATCACGTGAAGGAGTGCTTTGATCGCCTTTCTACTCTTGAGTACCGTACCCGACCCGATTACATTGACCCCAACATCATTCGCCAACCCAATTTGCCTTGATTGTTTCCGCTTACCTTGTTTGTCATTAAACCTACTTATTCCATTCGGCCCATTTTGGCTTAAACACTTATCCTATTCGGCCCTTTGGCACTAACACTTTTATTTGTGGTTTGTAGTTTAAATTGACATTTCGTACTTGTTTTGCTTGCTATGAATCGTTTAGTATTGCGTACTTTGCATATTTATTTCTTGCCTTGGGAAGAAATGATATGATTTGAGTCTTTGCTTAAGCTTGCTCCTTGTCAAGACTCGTTATCTCTGAAAGTCTTTCAAGTTATAACTTTGGCTAAGTTGTTATGTTCTTGCGATCGACGTTACTATAAATTTGATAGTATTTTGTTGAGGGGGAACCATACTTAGTCACGTTCATAAGAGAAATCATATGAGGCTTGTCATCATCAAAAAGGGGGAATTTGTTGGACCTATTTTATAGTTTTGATAATAACATGTGTTTACTTGATAATGTACTTTACTTGATATATCATATGCATGTAATTTTGTGCTTTAGTCTTATTATAGATAACAACAATAACAAGAAAGAAGATCAAAGTCATAGGAGCTTAAGGCATAACTTTGACAAGTTCTGTGAGACAAAGTTATAGGAGCTTGAGCTATAACTTCAGAAGTTCCTATGCAAAGTTATAGCTACCTTAGTTATAACTTTAAAGAAACAATTCAAGCAAGATCTACCTCAAATAACACAAGACTCAAGATGGAGGGTCTTTGTGATCAAGATGAAGAGATGATTCGTAAACTGAAGATCTTTGTGAAGATTAGATAGTATAGGTCGTCATTCGGTAACTATTCCATTTGACTGATTTTAAGGTTCTAAAGTTATGACTCAATTATAACTTTACATACTAGAGTTCAAAGTTATAGATTTAACCTATAACTTTGGATGATAAAAGTTGATGCATGATTTTGGAAACAAACATTATAAATGTTTTTTAAAAGAGAGAGTATTTTTATATTTATTAAGAGTTTTAATAGAGGATATATTTATGAGATTCTATTGGCTAGTAATACAACTTATGAGTTGGTAGCTACCTAGGGTTTCTAAAATATTTTATCTCAATTTGTTGTTAACCTAATAAGCCCACCTAGGGTTTTTGCCACCTAGGTTTTCATGAGATCCAAGGATTGTGCCTCCTAGGGTTGCGTGCTCCTAGGGTTTTGTTGGTGTTAAGGATTTCGGCCATCATGGCTTGGTTTCCTTGTTTACCTTAACTGAGGATTCTAATATATCTTTACAACAATATTTTGAGATATTAAAGATAAATATATTTTTAAAAGATAAAGCAAATAATATTTTGAGATATTAAAGATAAATATCTTTCTTAAATATAAAGCTAGGGTTTTAGATTTTATATCTCCTATGCTTCTAATATAAATACTCCTTCTATCTCAATCATTCACTACGACTATGATATACACATTGAGAGATTTTTTACAAATCGTTTTTGAACAAACCTTGAGCAAAATATTTATTATTTTTGGTGTTTCTTTTTCAAAATGGTCGTGCATCATCTTTGTCAATCGCTCACGTGAAATACGTTATTGGATAATAGTACATCACATAATCTTACTTATTCTTTAACGAGAATCCTTGTGAGTTATATTGTACTTTCTTATTAACGTAAGATAGTATATAGTATTTAGCGATACTCACCTTGAGTTATAATCATAGTTGATTATACGAGTGGGTTGATAATTTTTGTAATCCGTAGAAAGGTACTAAAGATTATTAATCGAGAATAGTGGACGTAGGTTTCAACTTGTGAAACTGAACCACTTCAAAAATCACGTGTGCCTCTCTTTACTTTTCGTTCTTCCGTTACTAGTACTTACTTTGATTAATTAATTAGTTGATTTTAATCTATAAGATCAAATAATTAATTACATATCATATAAATTGAAAAAGTGGGGCTAGTTTTTAATACTTAATTCACCCCCCCCCCTCTCTTTCGTATTCGATCAATAGAATCTACACCCGTGAAGTGCTCCTTCTCTTTCTTCCCTTGCTTAACTTCGTTGCTTCTTTCTTGGTTTCGCTTGCCTTGAATCAGGAGGGCTTTGGCGCGTTGAGTAGGGCCCCCAAGGGTATGTGGAGCCCCCTAAGGTGTGTTGTGGGTCCTCCGAGTGTTCCACCTTCTTCTTTGTCAATCAAAATTAGGTAGAAATTGCATCAAGTGGCGGTTTACCTACAAAAACACGATGAAAGCCAGAAATATGCTAGAAGAAGGTAAAACATGTAGAAACGCTCTTAGGGAGCGTTAAAGGCAGGCAAAATAAGTCGAAAAGGGGTGGAAAATGAGGGTGAAATGACACTATATCAAATCTCCCCAAACCAAACCCTTACTCGTCCCGAGTATGGATGAAGAAAGTCAAGACCCTTATTTAACTACTCTAAATGTGACAACCCTCGCGAATGCGGAAATAAAACATAACAAGCATGTGAATTATATAGCGGAAAATACGGTGTTTTTAAAACTTTTTACATGCAAGATAGAAATACGAGGAATGTCAAATAAATACAAACTAAAATAGATTATACTACAAAGAGACAAAGTCTATCAAAATGTTATCAATGTTAAAGTGATTAGCAAACTAGCTAAATAACGTCTAGTGGTGTTTCATCCAGGGACAACGCCCGCTAGCTCACACCCGAACCCAAAATACCACAAGCAAAAAGCCATCCAATCAAGCAACCTGTTCATCCATGAAAAACATGAACGCCACAGTCAGTGGGGAGTAACTCCGGGTTCTCCCAGCCATATCACATTAAACGTACATTAAAGGAAATACAAAAGTAGAAGCATGCATATATAGATATACATGTGAAATACGATAAGGATAGATAGGCAATTCAATATATAAAGATCTCGGTAAAGGAAGTACAAATCCGTAACCATCATGCTATAGATAGACTCGGGGAAGACACCCTTAGGCAACTATATACTCACTAGGGCTTACATCTCACCGTTAGCGGCATATACTTGATAAGATACAGACTCGACATATAAACCACGTCAATCATCTATTTCATGCATGAGTTCAACTCAATGTTCACATATAAGTCAACTTACAAACAACCGTCCAATCATACAAATATAACAACATATTCTCTCATGGTTAATGGCACGCACTAGCATCATGTACAATAGCAAGACAAGTCAATGGAAGTCCACAGGATAAGACGTTTCCCTGAACCGTATACGATAAGACGTTTCGTATACTCATGACCCAGACAAACAAGTTCACGGGATAAGACGTTTCCCGGAATCATGTACGATAAGACGTTTCGTACACAAAAGACTCTAATCCTCTCGGTAGGACGACGATAATAATACGGTCCTAGTCTAAACCTGGCCAGACTCTCGGGATAAGACATTTCCCGATTCGACATGTGGTAAGACGTTCCACATCCAAGACTCGGTCAATCATTGACGCCGAGTACCCCAAATTCGGTCAACCTTCACGAAAGAGGCGGAAAGAGATCTATAGTCAAAAGGCAAGCTAGTACGCTACATGCAATGACACCACCTTGCAAAGATACAACATTTGACGGCCGGGTCGATCAACGCATTGCGTTCACCTCCTAACAATGTCGTCATATCACCACTAAAACATGCATACAACCATCAAGGATACACCCCATCGCTCCGACATTCCAGTCTAACGAGTATAAGGGTGTAGCCAGGAAATGAGAGTACAAAGCACATAGGAAATTTGTGCTCAAACCGTAACATGTGTAAAAACCGACTCAAAGTGGGACATACCAAAAACCGTCACAAAACATGTGATACAAGCGAATGAAATATCACATATCCAAAACATGAATATTATAAGTCACTACGTAAAATTATACGATAAACGAACCATGCGAACTATTTTAAATTACGAGTTTTAGAAATTATAGGAGAAAAACACAGCCGTGTTCCAGGCCGGTGTGGAGGGAGGCGGCCGGTACCCCGGCTCGGAGCACAACTACACACAAAAACAAAGTTTGGAAACTAACTAAAACAAGGGTCCACTTCAAACGGTCATAACTAGAGTTTTCTAGATATGCAAATGCAGAAATTCCAAGTCGAGGTGATAGCTTATCCTCTTACGGTTCCAACGAATGGTTATAAGCCCAAAACAAGCAAGTAACGAAGGAGATATGATTATTCTACGAAAAAGGGTCGGTGCAGTGAATTCCCAGCCGGCCACTGAACCGGCAGCCGGTCCTTCGGCCAGGACTACTTCCTACCCGAGAACAACATACACAAGTTCAATCATTTTCAATTCTCATATTTAACTTCTATCAACTATCATCAATCAATAATCATCATCAACAATCATCAACTAACAACAATCATCATCAATAACTCAATTCCTAAGCTTACTAATCATATTATAAATACGAATTTTAACATAGAATCATATAAAACACGTAAATGATATCGAGTAACCCTTCACCGTTACCTTTACGCGTCTTTAATCGATTCTAAACCTTCCTAGTCTCCACCTACATACAATTAGATAATAAAAGACGAATATCATTCACCTTGAGAAAGACGGATAATTTAAAAAGCGAGAAAGACGGTAATTTTATTACCAATACGGATAGAGGAAGGTAAGACGGGAAGAATGAGACGAACTTACGCGAATTCTAGCAAGAAACGAAAGAGCTATGAGAATTCTAAGATTGAAACAAAGAGGGAGGCAAGGGTTTGGTTGCTTAAGGAAGAAGAAAAGTTGAATGTGTTTGTGTGAATGAAAAATAGGATAAGTGGTAGTATGATATGTATAAGGAAAAAGTCAACAAAAGCCAAACTCGCCTTAAGACGGGATTCTCATGGAATCTCGCGGAAATTCCAAATACGAACTCGGAAATTCTAAATTCGGCTCGGAACATAAAATTTTATATTAAAACTTATATTTGCTGAAAAGTATCCGTAAAATATTTTCACTAGAAAAATAGGGTACATTTCCGGGTGTTACAATCACCCCACCTTTTAAAATGTTTCGTCCTCGAAACTTGATAGTAGAAAACAAAAGTATCAAAGACAAGAATCGGTTTTAAAAATTAACAAGAAAGCTTTTACAAGGGAAACATTTATGAAACGAGGTTCTTCTCGAAAACGGTTTAAGGAGAATTTTTCATAAGTGTGAAACTTACATACGGATCTCAAGAGTGCCCGTCGCGAACGAGAACTCAAATTTTCCAAATCAAATTAAAGTCGAAATAGTGAAATCGAAATTCAAAACAAATGTTAGTAAGTGCGGGACTAGTTATCAGACGTCTCCAATAACAAGTGCAAACATCTAACCAAACGCAAAAATCCAAATATAAAAGCGAAAGAAATCTATTTTCTCCAAAAAGGAGGTACAAAAACCATCTTTAGACTTCTTTGAAACGTTCAAATTAGAAATATAATATGAAAATTTGAAGGTTTTCTCAAAGATAAAATTAAATAACAAGACATTACACGTACATAGAGCGACTCGAACATCAAGTTCACAAATCACGATAACAAAATATATACAAAACACGCAAAAACAAAACAAATCGAATTCTTAGGGAAAGGAAGATCGCGATGAAGTCGGCAGGAAGATCTACAAGAATTCGACATCACTAATCTCTACTAATAAACTAGTCCTCCAGAGAATGTAATTTACCTCAATTACACCTTAATCATTCTAAATTGCTAAACTTTATAAATATTATTTACAACAATCCCAATCAAAGCAACAAACATAAATATCTAAGATCCAACTAGTCTCATCCACAGTCTCACGACAAGGGAAAATCAACAATTCGATATTGATTATAATGACTCTTTAATATGCCATAACATCCTTAATTCGATCATTACTACGCTCGAAGCGTCAAATATAAATAGTCACATTAGCAAACTATGGTGGTTACTAATCCTCAAGATAAATGGGTTCACCATTCTAACTCTATAATCCATAACAACTGAGCATTCATTATCCAAAGCTTGCAACGAACATTTCTCAATCTCGAACTATGATTCCTAAAGAATAAAAGAAAATTACTAATTCCCAAACCACAAATGATCAATCACTTGGCAATCAGACAACCATTCAAATCATCTAATTCATCTAAAACTCAAAATGAATCGATTTTCATTTATGACAATACTCTTCAAACTTTGGGTACCGGCTCAATTTCCCTAAAGCAAAGTCTCTTTTAGAATCCACCAATTAGAGACATCTAATTCCCAAATGACATACCAAGCAACCGTTATAGTACCCAACAACAACGAACTATTATCATGATCCACTCAATTCTCAAAATACCACTACAATACCCATCACCAATTCTAAAATCACTAAGAGAGGATATATTATCACTATTAGGATTCATCCTAGAGTTTAGGTTCTATTTCCCATGATAAAATACAACATGAACTTTGCTCAATCCAATGACACAAACTCTAGCTAAAGAATCCCAAATTACATCATGCTTATTCTCTGAGCCTTACAAACGGAATATCCAATCCACTAGAGAAATGATGAAGGAGCAACGAGATAGAAAACGAAACGGAATCTCAAGGAGAACACGAGAATAAATAAGGCAAGAGATTACAAGAGAGGAGTGCTGAAAATAGCGAGGTCAAGGAAGAGACAAAGCAGATAGTAGAGTTATGAAGATATCCGAGTAAGAAATAAGATACGAGCATGCGATTTCTTAAAGATCAACCTTGACAAAAACATTCAAGAATGGAAATGAAAAGGGATGATGGCACGAGTAAAGGTTTAAGGTTTAATCCACAAAATTTCTCCTTTCAGACTTAGGGTGATAGTAAAGCAACTCATTCCAAACAAAGGTCTCTTACAAGGGACCATCGTACCACAATAATCAAAGTAAGGTACACCTAGATTTAATAAATCGATTACAACCCAATTCATCCATCCTTTCATATAACACAGATTCCCAATTGCGGAATTGCAACTCAAGCATAGTAACATTCTCTCAACTCCATAATTTGACACATTCCCAAAGGTTTCAAAAACCGAAGAACCCATAAGGAATTTTCCATACTAATCTCTTTTCAACTCCTACAGCCACAAGGTAGAACACCGAACAAAACGTCAGTATCAACATCATATAGCCCACGAGTGCATTATTAACCAAGTACAAAACCTCAAATCAACCTCATCATTAACGTCCCAAGGTATTTCCATCATAGCTCAGATCATAATCCTCAAGTAATATGGTTCAACTTACAACGAAACCTTACTACTTCAAACGAGTCTCCGATACCATAAGATAAGATCATATCTTTAAATCCAAGAACTATAGCCAAAATCTTTTCCACCAAGCCTATACTCACAAACACACAATAGGAAACCACAAGACGTCACTTAATCTCCAAAGTATTTCGCACCTCAAGATATCATTCAAAGCTTCCTATTTACACCAATTAGACCTATCATAAGCATGGTCTTCAAAACAATACTAAACTTCTAAGTCAAAAAGACTAAATTACTAATGAGTTAAGAAGTCATAGCCAACTCATTCAACCTTACATCATCGAATATCATGAACTATTTACACACAAGTCATGACAAGCATCAAGCATTAAAATCATCAAACTTATCTTACTACCTTTCCTTAGAGTTACAACCAATCATCAATATAGGGTGAATTTAGATCTACACCATTTTCCTCAAATCACAAATCATTCTAACAATCACTAATATTCCACAAAATTCAAAGTTCTTCCGACCAAGTAATAATATACCACAAACAAATGGGTATGCATCCACAAAAAATGTTACAATAGGAAGGTAAGGATACAAATGGTAAGATGGAGGAAACTATCAAGAGTAATTTCCAAGAGGCAAACAAGATGGAAGAGAAAGAAGCACCTAGATAGAAGGAAAAGAGCATAATACATTAAGGACGAGAGAATTCATAGATGAGGAAGAAATACACTTCAATTAGGCTTGTAAATCTTCAATCTTCGGTAGAGGATACTTCTTCTAGGTAACACATGATCCACCTTAAGACGGTAGATACAACAAACATAACATCACTCAACACAATCAACAAACAAGTTAGAACCTAACAAACATCAGGTACACCAAAGACTACCACCTTAGGTCCTTAAGTCTACCCATCTCTCATTGATTATTTCAAGGTCAAGTAATTTAAGTTTAGGGTTCACGTGTGTGCGTCGGGAGCGATAAAGCTCTGATACCAAATGTGACAACCCTCGCGAATGCGGAAATATAAAACATACAAGCATGTGAATTATATAGCGGAAAATACGGTATTTTAAAAAAAACCTTTATACATGCAAGATAGAAAAATACGAGGAGTGTCAAAATATTACAAACTAAATAAAAATACCACAAGAGACGTAGTCTCTCAAAGTGTTAACAAAAGACAAAGTAATTAGCAACTAGCTCTAAAAACAACGTCTAGGAGGTGTTTCATCCAGGGACAACGCCCGCTAGCTCACACCCGAACCCAAAAGAGATAAGCAAAAAGGCCATCCATGCAAGCAAACTGTTTCATTCATGAATGAAAAACATGAACGCCACAATCAGTGGGGAGTAACTCCGGGTTCTCCCAGCCATATCACCTTAAACGTACATATAGGAAATACAAAAGTAAAATCATGCATATATAGATATACATGTGAGTTACGATAAGAATAGATAGGCAATCCAATATATAATGATAAGATCATGTGGAAATCCAATCCGAAACCATCATGTTATTCAAAGACTCGGGGAAGACACTCTTAGGCAACCGAATACGCTCACTAGGGCTTGCATTTCACCGTTAGCGGTATAAGAGTGATAAGATTGAGACTCGACAGACAAACCAAGTCAAGTCATGCGATGATTACAATAAATCCAACATATTATCATCCATTCACGAACCAAGACATTGACGGTGTCCAATCATGCAATGACCATGAATACAATCATGAAATCACGCATTCAAAGACAACGACACAAAGACGACAATCTCACGGTAAATGAAACGCACTAGCATCGTGTACATGGCAAGTATGATTAAAAGTCGTTCACGGATGACATTTCCCTCAACCCATATACGATGACATTTCGTATAGGTAGACTAATTTCCTCCTGGTAGGACGACGATACTAATACGGTCCTAGTCTAAACCTGGCCAGACTCTCGGAATAAATCATGTTCCGATTCGACACGCGATGACGTTTCGCATCCAAGACTCGGTCTTACAAAAATAAACGCCGAGTACCCCAAATTCGGTAGATCAATTCACTAAAGAGGCGGAAAAGAGCTCAAGCCTCATAACAAGCGGTACGCTACATGCAAATAACACCACCTCGCAAGTACACAACATTTGACGGCCGGATCGATCAACGCAAAGCGTTCAACTCCCAACAACGTCGTCGTATGCCCACTAACACATGCATTTAAGCAGTAGGATATCTCCCCGTTCCGACATTCCAGCCTTAAGAACGTGGAGGTAGCCAAGGGAATGAGAGTACAAAGCACAAGACAAAATAGTGCTCAAACCGTATCATTTGTAAAAACCGACTCAAAGTGGGACATATCAAAAACCGTCACAAAACATGTGAATATGGCATTATATAAATGTAAATATGATAAACATGAATCAATACATGATACATAAGCATTAGAACAAGTTTATGAAGCATAATGAATAAGAAACATAGTTACCTCTCCAAAACAACAAGTTTGGAAACTAACTAAAACAAGGGTTCATTTCAAACTGTCATAACTAGAGTTCTAGACATGTAAATACATAAATTCCAAGTCGAGGTGATAGCTTATCCTCTTACGGTTCCAACGAATGGTCACAAGCCCAAAACAAGCAAGTAACGAAGGAGATATGATCATTCTACCAAAAAGGGTCAGTGCAGTGAAACTGCGCAAGTCACGACCGTGACTTGTATTTCACGACCGTGAACTGAGGTTTCACGACCGTGACATGCCATCTCACGACCGTGAGATGTGTGACTAATTCACCCGAGAACCTTCAACATAAATTCAATCCTTTTATTTCCAATTCTCATAATTCATTTCTAATAACTATCAACAACCAATATTCATCATCAACAATCACAACCACAACAATCATATCCATAACTAATTCCTAACTACTTATCGTATTCAAATACAATCCTAGCATATACAGCAGGTAAAACACGTAAATGATATCCAGTAACCCTTCACCGTTACCTTTTCGCGTCTTTAAACGGTTTCTAAACCTTCCTAGTCTCCACCTACATACAATTAGATAATAAAAGATGAATATCATTCACCTTGAGAAAGACGGATAATGTAAAAAGCGAGAAAGACGGTAATTTTATTACCAAAACGGATAGAGGAAGCTAAGAGGGGAAGAATAAGACGAACTTACGTGAATTTGAGCAAGAAATGAAGACGTAGCGATCATCTTAAGATCGATCAAGGAAGGGGTTTAGGTTTTGGTGGTTTGATAAGGAAGAAGGAGATGTTGAATTGTGTTGTGAATGAAAATAGGTTAAGTGGTAGTATGACTTATATAAGGAAAAAGTCAACAAAAGTCAAAGACGGCTCAAAAGTCAAGAAAAGTCAAAGACGACTTAAAAGTCAAGAAAAGTCAAACTCGCCTTAAGACGGGATTCTCATGGAATCTCGCGGAAATTCCAAATACGAACTCGTAAATTCTAAATTCGACTCGGAACATAAAATTCTAAATTAAAACTTAAATTTGCTGAAAGGTATCCGTAAAATATTTTCACTAGAAAAATAGTGTACATTTCCGGGTGTTACAATCACCCCTCCTTTTAAAAAGTTTCGTCCTCGAAACTTGCGAATAGAAAACTAAAGTATCAAGGATAAGAATCAGTTTTCAAAATTAATACGAAAACTTTTATAAGGGAAAATATTTATGAAACATGGTTCATCTAGAAAACGGTTTTAAAGAAGAATTTTCATAAGTGTGAAACTTTACTTACGGATCTCAAGAATGCTCGTCGCGAACGAGAACTCTAGTTATCCAAATCAAAGCAATGCCGAAATAGTGAAATCGAAAATCAAAACAACGTTAGTAAGTGCAGGACTAGTTATCAGACGCGTCTCCAATAACAAGTGCAAACATCCAACCAAACGCAAAATCCAAATATAAAAGCGAAAGAAATCTATTTTCTCCAAAAAGAGGGTACACAATCCATTTTTAGACTTCTTTGAAAAGTTAAATTAGAAATACAATATGAAAATTCGAAGGTTTTCTCAAAGATAAAATCAAAATAAGAAAACATTACACGTACATAGAGCGACTCGAGCACCACAACCATAAATCAGGGTATCAAACTATATACAAAACACGCAAAAACGAAACAAATCGAACTCTTAGAGACAGGAAGATCACGATGAGTCGGTAGGAAGATCTACAAGAATTCGATAGTACTAACTCTACTAATACTCTAATCCTCAAGAGGTTGTAATTTACCCAAGTTACACCTCAACATTTTCAATCATTTGATTTCTACTAAAATCCTTCATAACCACGAGACCTCAAGTCATCAACATAACCATTCAAACCTAATTAGCATCGACTATGGTCCATAGATTGCAATCTGCAGAAGAGGTCCTTTAACGTAATGTAAAATCCTTAGATTCATTCAAACTCTATCTGAGACCACTAACCAAAGAAATCTCATCTTAGGGGACCATATCTACTAACAACCACACAGTGAACGGTACTTACCATAAAATCCTCTGATCCAATCTATTCCAAAATTCATTACAATGAACTTTCTCATCCTCGAAAGTCAAAACACAAACCACGCAACCAAACATAATTATCTAAGAACCAACTAGTCTCATCCAAAGTCTCACGACAACGGAAAATCCACAATCCATTATCGGTTATAAGAATTCTTTAATACGCCATAACATCCTTAATTCGATCATTACTACGCTCGAAGCATCAAATATAAATATTCACATTAGCAAACTATGGTGATTATAATCCTCAAGATAAATGAGTTCACCATTCTAACTCTATATTCCATAACAACCGAGCACTCACTATCCAAAGCTTGCAACGAACATTTCTCAATCCCAAACTATGATTCCTTAAGAATAAAAGAGAATTACTAATTCCAAACCACGAATGATCAATCACTTGGCAAGCAGACAACCATTCAAATCATCTAATTCATCTAAAACTCAAAATGAAACGATTTTCATTTATGACAATACTCCTCAAACTTTGGTACCGGTTTAATTATCCTAAAGCAAAGTCTCTTTTAGAATCCACTAATTAGAGACATCTAATTCCCAAATGATATCTCCAGCAACCGATATAATACTCAACAACAACGAATATCATCTCGCTCAACTTGATTCCCAAAATAGCACTACACTAGCTAGCTCAATAAATGAAGCCACCAAGAGAGTACAATATCACCAACAGATTCATCCTAAGGTTTAAATCCCAATCCTATTCATGATCAAAATCAACACGAAGCTAGCTAACAACCTAATCATCTCACCAGAGGAAAGACAATGACACCATGTCATTGGAAACGATAGGAGATTTAGAGGGAAACACGAATGCGATAAGATCGGACGAAAATTAGAGGAACGCTAGAGGCAGGGAGTCAAAAGCTAGATATTGGATATATATAGCTATGAAGGTAACCAAGCAAAGGAAGAGATAAGAGAAAACAATCACCCGAGAACCTTCAACATAAATTCAATCCTTTTATTTCCAATTCTCATAATTCATTTCTAATAACTATCAACAATCAATATTCATCATCAACAATCATCACATAACAACAATCATCATCCATGACATGATTCCTAAGCTTTCTAATCGTAATCTAATACGAATTCTATCATATAAAGCATGTAAAACACGTAAATGATATCGAGTAACCCTTCACCGTTACCTTTACGCGTCTTTAATCGATTACTAAGCCTTCCTAGTAGTCTCCACCTACAATTAGGTAATAAAAGATGAATATATTTCACCTTGAGAAAGACGGATAATTTAAAAAGCGAGAAAGACGGTAATTTTATTTTCAATACGGATAGAGGAAGGTAAGAGGGGAAGAATGAGACGAACTTACGTGAATTCCAATAAGAAACGAAGACGTAGCGATCATCTTAAGATCGATCAAGGAAGGGGGTTTAGGTTTTGGTGGTTTGATAAGGAAGAAGGAGATGTTGAATTGTGTTGTGAATGAAAATAGGTTAAGTGGTAGTATGACTTATATAAGGAAAAAGTCAACAAAAGTCAAAGACGGCTCAAAAGTCAAGAAAAGTCAAAGACGAAAGTCAAGAAAAGTCAAACTCGCCTTAAGACGGGATTCTCATTGAATCTCGCGGAAATTCCAAATACGAACTCGGAAATTCTAAATTCGACTCGAAACATTAAATTCTAAATTAAAACTTAAATTTGCTGAAAAGATTCCGTAAAATATTACTACTAGAAAAATAGGGTACATTTACGGGTGTTACACAAGCAGTTACTAGATCATGGGTAGTGGTAATCCCATTTTAGCCAGCAGTTATTATCACATCTCTCATAACTGCTGGATTCAGTGCTTATAAATACCAAACGTTCATGGCTTATGTCCATCTCATCAGCTATAATAGCAAAAAAACACAATCACAATAACAATGGCACCAACTCTAAGTATTCCAATTGATTCAATCGATAATAAAAATTCCAAAAATGAACAAATCACAGTAAGGGTAATGCGAATGTGGTGCAAGAAAACAGATTCAGAATCAAAAGAATTGATAGGTATTGAACTAATACTCATCGACGAAAACGTAAGTAAACACTTTTTTTTTGTTATGCTTCAATTCTTCACAATTAATCGATTATCACAGTCAAATTTAATCTACTTTTTACATATATATATATATAGGAGGACACCATTCAAGCAACAATAAAAAAGAGGGTAGCAGAGGTTTTCTTAGAAAAGTTATATGAAGGTAAGACATACATCATTAGAAAGTTCAGCACATCATTAAATAGATGTGGGTTTTACATGACAACATTTCACAAGTTAAAAATTTGGTTCGAATATAGTATAAATATTGTGCCGATTACAACATCATCAATACCCATGGTGATACATTTCTTCGCTAATTTCAATGCGATCTATCAAGGGACTGTTCCAAATCGCCTTTATATTGGTAAGAGTCGAACAATTTATTTATGGTCAAGGTTAAAGTTAGCTACTTCTAGTATATGTTATTTACAGATGTTGTGGGTAAACTTGCACATGTATATCCAATCAAAGTATCAAGTGGTGGTGATATTAAAAAAAGGACAATAGTGTTAGAAAACACGGAGTAAGTTACTTAAATACTCAAAAGTATGAATTTTTATTCTATTCAAAATCATTAGTTTTGAACACGTATACCGTAACAATTTTCATTTTTACTTTTCAGCCACCAAATTATATGTTGCACTATTTTTGGAGAATATGTTGTCCAAATATCAGCAATAGAAACAGAGTTTCAAAACCAAAAGAAACCAATTTTACTACTCATGCATGTGAAGGTTTCAGTTTGGGAAGGTGTCAGAAAATATCAAATTACAAGTAAAATATATACACCAAATGAAATGATATCATTGAGCATGATAATTTAAAAACTTGATTAGGTGAAGTTAGCTTAAAAACAACATGGGGCGCAACCAAAATATCTGTTATTCCAGATAGCAGCCGAGTACATGAATTCAACAACAATATAAGTTTACTTTCATTTTATGTTTCAATTCATAATTTTAATTTGATATCATTATTAATTTCCTTAATGTTGGGATTTTACAAGCAATTATGACGATGATGATGATAATGAAAATACATTCCACCCACAAATTTTGGCAAGTGCAAACATTACGTTATTGGAGGAAATTGAAAAAGTAACATAGCCCGGATCTTATGTTGTTAAGGCCTTCTTTGAAGAACTTTATACATCATGTGCATGGTATTACAACTCATGCAAAGATTGTAGATCAAAAGTAAAGCAAACAGATGATGGTTATGGTTTTGCGAGAAGGACAAACCAAACGGTCAGCCTTGCCCATTGAAAGGCATTGGTATGAAGTCAGCAATCCCTAGGTATAACAATCAACAAATTCACAAAATTTGTTGAGAACAACACATTTATTGAATTCTTAACAACAATATCATGTTTATAACAGATTCCAAGTGAAATTCTTTGTTACATTCAAAAAAGCAAACATATGTGAGTTCATCATTTGGGATGACCTTATGCACGAGTTACTTGGAAAGACAGCCCAAGAAATACTTGATGAAGATGATCAGGTAACTATCTAATTTAAACTGATTACGTTTTACACAACTTCTTCTCTTTTCTAATTTTCTTAGACTATCTATTATTTGTTCCAGATGTATAGTCCCACGCCACCACCATATTTCCTTACATTTCTTGATAAAGAGTTTATCGTCAAAATTAAAGTCACAAAACTGTACAATATAGAGCAGAAGTCAACAACATATGGTGTGATTAATCTTTCTGATGACAAGAGAACTATATCAAAGTGGGATCAAATGAATGACGATTCTGAAAAGGTGCCACATATTTCTTATGTCAACTTTCATTTTAATATGTTAGGCTTGATATGTTAAACTTGATTATACTAACGTACATCAATTTTTTATCAATTTTTTTCCACAAAAAAACATGCAATGCAAAGTTAAATATCAAGTGTAACTACCAGCAAGACTAATTCAATGATAGTTAGTCATTACTGCCCTATCTAATTCATTTAATATTTCAAGAATCGTATTTATAATATATCGCATGCTATTTTTCCCCAAAAATAATAGGACAACATGAGAGAAATGATAGAAGGAGGAGCATCACATTTTACTGAAGAGCTAACAAATCATAAGGAAATCCTGTCAACCTCTGAAATTTCCGACAGGTCATCTGCAACAAAGAATGAAATGGTCAATATTGGGAAGCGGAATTTGAAAATCTAATCCCCACAACAGTCATTAAAATGTAGAAGACATTTATGTTTTTTTTGCATTTTGGGGTTTTGAGCATTTTTAGTTGCATTTTACAGTATTTCCTTTCATTTTGGATTTTGCAATTTTTCCTGTTGTTGTATGAATGTTTGGAATGCAAGTTTTTTTCAATGAATGCTTTTTACTTAGGTGATATGCAGGTGATAGAAACAGCAGATACAACAAAAGCAAGATATGGTCGCAGACAAGATACACCTTCGAGACTACATTATTTTAATAGCAAAAGCAAGATATGGCAGCGAATTACAAGTTGCAACTTGGAGTCTATATTTTAGTCGACATTTTAAACAATTCATTTGTAACAAACTAATTCTTCTAGACGCCATAAGTATGGTGTCAGCTGTAATTAGAAAAGTAATTAGAAATGTAAATAATACAACATTAGTTGTTTTATTTATTATTGTATTCCATAATAAAGCAATCTAAAATCAAAACAAAACAATAGTGTTCTAACATCCTTTCGTAATTTATTTCAAAGCATTCATTAATAAAAAGGATAAATACGAACCAATCACCAAATAAAACAGGAAATAAAGAAGAAGTAAACAAGCAATGGACACTCTGATTTATATTACAATAGTAGGTTAGTCTTATTTATATTATAAATTTAAGGGAACAAATAATAAGTTGATGCTACAACATAGAATGAAGTTCGATAAATATGAACTTTGATTTAAATAAAAAAAAAGTAAAGTAAGTTAGACCATCAAAGAAATACGTTTATTCAAGTTGGGTATGTATGGTGTGTATATAAATTATAAAAGCATATCCAAAAATACAATGATACTATAACCAAAACATTTTCAAAAATATGAACATTGACTGAAATAATCGAAGTAAACTAAGATTTAGAATAAAAGAAAATTGTATATTCATGTTGGGTATGTAATTGATTGAAATAATAAAAGTAAATTAAGTCTTAGAAAAAAAAAACAACGTATATTTATGTTTGGTATGTATGTTGCATAAATAAATTTTGGATTTCTACTTGGCAGAATCACTAAACATAACTTTGAAAAATAAGCGTGAATGTCACTTTTGTATATTATTGACAGAATTTTCAGAATAAGTATGTGGTCTATTTACCAATATGGAGCATTACAGGTCAAATTTATAAATGATCTTACAATATTGAGCATTATTAGGATATGATGAGGTCTCAAATTTTGTCAATTACTTTAAAAAGTGTATATTTACTGACTTATCATTAGTCTTATAAGAGAACAGTTATAAGTAGTGGCTCCATCAATTATAAAAGAGCAGTTATAAGTAGTGGCTACCTGTTAATAAGTGTTGTTCTCTAACAATGTTGGAAGTTTAAAACAGAATGAAAATACAGCTTTTTAATCATATCTAAAGCTAAACTAATATCAATTTGCAATCATAATTCTAAAAATCAACACAAAAAGAACCAAATTACTAATCCTTTATTATATTATTGACGGTAATAAATAAGGTGCAGGGTTAGAATTCAGCCATGGAAAAGGGTTCATCATCAGAATCGAGAGAAAAGAAGAGAAAGAATAATCAAAGCAACCACGAAAACGGTACGTTTGTTACAATTGAAATTGAAAATTATTAGGTTTATTTTTTTAGCATGGAAGTAGATGTGATGGCTAGACTTATCTTAAATAATTTCTCAATATTAGGTTATGTCCATGGTAAATTCTTCTTTGATAAGATATTTATGTTGACTGTTATTTCCTGGCATAATATATAAAAAAATAGTTAATCAATGTGAAAATATAACAAAAATTGAATATTAAGAGGCAACTTATTAATTAATAGGTAATAGATAAAAAACTTAACTTTTAAACAGCCGTCAATGCCACAAATGCATGTAGTCATATTTCATTGTCATTAGAACATTTGATTGTCATTACGATAAACACAAAACAAAAAAAAAAACTGCATGGTGGGTCCGGTCAGGTGGGTCACGTAAGATGGGTCCAGTCAGGTGAGGTGGGTCCGGTCACTTCAGGTGGGTCCAGTCAACGTGGGACGTGAGAGGTCCGGTCAACGTCGCTCAGGTGAGGTCCGGTCAAGGTGGGCCGGGTGAGGTCCGACAAAGGTGGGCCGGGTCATGTCCGATAAGGGTGGGCCGGGTCAGGTCCGACTGAGGTGGGCCGGTCAGGTCCTCCCAAGGTGGGCCGGGTCAGGTCCGACCAGGGTGGGTCGTCTTAGGTCAGACAAAGGGTGGGTTGAGTCAAGTCCGACAAGGGTGGGTCGGGTCAAGTCCGACAAGGGTGGGTCGGGTCAGGTCCGGTCCATAAGAACCGGGTTAGGTTTCGTCCATATATGAGATTCATAACCGGCCCATTAGTTTCTGGACTGGCTCTACCCATTATAAGAAATGTAATGCTAAACATATGTGTGATGTTTGGCCCATTGAAGGTTAGGTTTCACCACTCACCTAAATTTATATTATTCATTAATTTGTAATGATAATAAGTCATAATAATGTTAACTTTTGGATATATTATTATTATTATTTTCTAAACATAATTTATTATTATAAGTCATATGGTGATCTTAGATCTATTATACTATTATTGACGGTTCATCAACAATATTATGCTGATCTTATATCTTATTATTATATTATTATTATTAATTTTTTTTTTTTAATTATAAGATGCGCCCAGTTTTCATTAAAATAAAATGTAAAGTTTACAAGAAGTTGGTGGGGAGCCGAGAGACAATCTGGGCCCCACCCCCTTAGCTATAGAAAAACTAAGCCTAGTAAAGATATAAGCGGCCACCCGAGCCCCAGCATCCTGAAATACCGAGAATTTCTGGATCCGCTTGAGCAAGTCAACAGCATCCGAGCCCAGCTCTCCAAGCGAAGAGAAAGAGAAGGGTAGGAAACCATAGCCAGCAGCCGCGCATAAATCTCCATACTTAGCACATTTGCGCTGAGCAGCATCAGCGATAACCCGTCCCGGCACAAAATCGGACATCCCAGTCTGAGTCAAGAGGGAAGACCCTGTTAAATCAACACACACATCACGCCTTCTGTCCCAGGAATAAAGTAGCAAATCCGCAGGACGAAGAGACCCGCCATGCCCATCAACCAAACCGATATCAACCTCCTTGCCCGTAGAAATACCAGACCTATATCATATGTCGAATAAGGTGTCACGAACGAGGTTATGCTGATGCTTAACCCCCACAGTACTAGTACAAGAAACAGCGTGGTCCTCATACACATCATCAGCAAAAACCAGAGAGCAAGCAGGACAAGGCCTAGATACCGTGAATAACGGAACACCCAGTCGATACCCCAACACACTACGGTATGTCCTTCTGTTCATAGTCTGACCCAACCCAGAGATAGGAACCGCACGCAACCAATCAGAGGCGTGGGCACCCTGCTGAGACTTCCACAACGCAAGCTGACGCGGGGTCAAAGAGAAAACAGATTCTGCAGTAGCAGCAATCCTTGCAAAATATATATCTGCCAGTTTCTTCATAAGTTTAGGGGCAGCGATTTCACTAGGATCACGTAAAAAATCAGAACCTATAGTTTCAGAGAACACCCGCAAGGCATTGTCGAAAGTAGGACCAGCATCCACAATACCAGAGAGCCGAAGGAGCGTAGCCTGCAAAACTGCAGACTGCAAACGGGAACCCACAAAAGCATAGTGTAAAACATCCCCCGCAGCATAAACACCGAGCCCACCCAACTGAAAAGGGAATGTGGCAAGGCGCCATTGCCAATCCCCAAAACCAGACCCAGACGCGGTGACTATACGTTCCAAGCTAGAACGAAGTGCTGCATCAAAGCAAAGATGGACATACCCAAAGACTCCAGGGGAGCAAGTGCGAAGAGAAAAATAGAGCTTAGAAATACCAGTACAAGCACGGAGCAGAAGCAACTCGCATTGCGGGTCCTCGATCCTCGCGACTAAATCCATAAGCTCAATGGTCTTTGATGATGGTTTCGTCGTCAAAACAAACATCAAAAATAACCCAAAATAAGTAGAATAAAGGGGTCGAATCCACGAGGATGGAGGAGGTCAACTACTAGTTCGATCGCGTCCTATTCTAGCCTAATAAGTGATTGGTTGGAAGATTAACTAAAAACAAGGAAAAACAAGTAATCGCTAAGTAATAAAGATAAAAACAATTAAGGGAAAGACTAAGGTAAAGGGTTCACCTTAGGGGGATTAATGGGCTAGTCGGGTAATTAGCAAATGGGTAAGTAATTCGAGTAAAATCAATTGCTAATGTCTCAACAATCGATAATCATCAACAAAGCCATCGCATTTGTCTCAAATCACCCATATAAACACTAGTCTAATCATTTCTACCACCGTCGCTTAAGAAATAATCAAACCATGCTTGATAAAATGGGCAACTTTCGTTCACACATTTCATCAAACACTTAGTGTTCATATGAGCAATACCCAAATTATTTACCACAAACTTACTAATTAACCAACCTAATACCCCACATAATCCTCCCTTAGGCTCCCCCTAAACCCTAGAGGAGAACTACTCACACATACTAAGGGGAATCAAAGCACTAAAGGCAAGAAGTAGTTCAATAAACATCATGCTATGAGATGAACAATTAAAACAATCAAATGATAAACAATAAACTAGAAATGGAAATTAATTGCATAAACAATAAAAAGATGAGAAATTTAATACCAACAAGCTTGTATATAAAGAAGAGGGAGAATGTCTTCACCCTTAGAATCCTCAATACAAACCCAAAATTGAAATGAAAGACTAGATCTAGCAACTTGAAATGAGAAACTAAGCTTAATTAGGGAAAGATTAGGAGAGTAATTAGTACTTAATAGAGGCTACAAAATATCTAGGGTTTTGTGCTAAGAGGAATGTAAAAACTGCTTACAAAACATTAGGGGAAGGGTATATATAGGTCTCTCCAAAATTAAGAAAGAAATTAGAAGAGAAGCGGATTTTGCGATGTTGCGTTCCTGGCCGGTCGACCGGCCGCCGGGCCTCTGACCGGCCTGGGGCACATCAGTGACTTCAGCCTCTTCGTCTTCAAAATCCTCAAAAATCCACCAAGTATGGAAAAATGGGGGTCCTAGCCGGTCGACCGGCCGCCGGTCCCCCACCGGCCTGGAGCACATTTTCTTCCTTTTCTCTTCTTCTTTCATTTGAGGGGTTGTGGTCTAGGCCAGTGGGCCGGCCGCCGGTCAGAAGGCCGGCCTGCACCACCTGGGCATGCTTTCTTCACTTCTTCACCTCATCTTCGAATCCCGACTCATGCAAGACCTTGTTGCTCCGATTTCTTCATTTCCGCCTTAATTCCTACAAATTAAGACCGACATTCATAGTACGGGAAATCGGGGAGCAAAATGCAATTAAGGGCACGCAAATCCGTGTAAACGGACCAAAATGGGGACGAAAATGAGGAAAAATGTGACTAAATAAATGCTTATCAAAATTCCCCACACTTAAGACTTACTCGTCCTCGAGTAAGTAAACAAAATTCGAGACTCATAAGTACCCTTATTCAACACTACACTAATACTAAGACTACTACCTAAACTACTAATAATATCCGACGGTAGGCAATTAACGGGCCTCCTCCATCCCTTCAACTCACAACGAGGTACTCATGAGGTAGAGGACCTCCTTGCAAGGCAAGTAGGGGCTTGCTCAAAATTTCGACGTATCCAAATGAAAAACACGTAAGAACACGACAAAGATGCATCTAACAAAAGAAAAATCACATGCCTCATCCATGTGACGGAAATATCTAAAAGGAAAACCGTCTAAATAATGCATGATCCTTATAAGCCACTAATATCATAAAGCATGGAAAAATATTCGCCTCCTAGCGGTGTAAGTCTAATGAAAATTTCGAACCCCGTCTACTATTTGCTTGGCCAAAAGCGATAAAATGGAAGATGGAAATGAAATCCTCGTGACGTTATTAAGCACAATAGCATATGGAATTCACGTTGCTCAAATAAATGAGACACAAGGGTCGTCCCGTCTCACTATGCAACTTCAAAGGCAAAATGATTCAAGAAGGATAAAAGGAAATTGAGATTTGAGTCTAAGTGCTTGCAAAACTTTTCATTTCACACTTTGCTTTCTTTTTCTTTTTGTTTCTTTTTTATTTGCATTTTGGTTTGCAATTTTTGGCATGAAAGCGCACGGTTTCCGTCAAGGACATGCGGTCGGAACCAACAATAGGGGTATCCCCACCGTAGTGGCATCGAAAGGGGGCCTAGATATGGGCCCACTAGAATCCCTAGAAGTTCCGTTTTGCACGTCCTCGACGAAAACAAGAAAAGATGATAATTGACTCAATATTTTCAGCTTGTTTGATTTGTTTCCTTTTTTGAGCAAAAGTGGAAGAACAATGAATCATGGTTGGTTGCATAGCAAGAACGGTCACCTAAGAATCCTTTCTACCATCGGAATATTCACATCAAATGAGGTTGTCGAGGTGGAATAAGCGCAAACTCGTGACTCGGCATTAGCAGACGGGTTAAAACTCACTAAAAATGCACAACCCAGGGCGTCTAAAATTCCACGATTAAGATGAACACTTTATGAATAAAAAAGTAGCAAAAAGGGACTATGCACATTCAACAAGTTTTCCAAAAAGACAATTATTAAAACATTTTTTCTAAATGCAACTATATGCCATGATGCAATCTAGCATATATACAACTTAAATGCACATGCTCTAACCGACTATATGACACATAAGCTAATGCTATCTCCTAACAGCACACAAGTGGCACACACGCCAATCAACAAAATTTACACCATCGTCATCAACACATCTCATCCTCAAATAAGAAGAAAAGGAGATAAGGGAGAAGAGAAATAGGAAAGGTCTCACCAAAGCGTCTTCATTTTCCCTTTTTCGTGCCTCTTATGATGTGGGGCGCACCTATGGATGGAGATAAAAAGAAACACACGGCAATGTATACAAAATAAACTATATACAAACTAATCTAAACATATATTTTTTGGAAAATTTTCAATTTTTTCGATTTTTAGGCATTTTTCAACTTTTTTCAAAAATCAACGATATATACAAAAGAAATAAAATCCTCCCCACACTTAAGTCTTACTCGTCCCCGAGTAAGTGACTCAAATATGAAAGGAGAGAAAAAAGAAAAGGAAAAACAAAACAAATGTTTTTGGGTTTTTCAATTTTTTGGGAATTCCCTCCCCACACTTAGTATTTACATGGTGTGAGGGGTGAATTCAAAACAAATAACATGTTTTTGGGTTTTTAAATATTTTGAAAAATAAAAACTTGTTTTTGGGGTTTTTGATTTTTGAAGAGTAATCACAATATGAACAATATATACAAGAGGGTTAGCTCTAAGTAAATGCATGAACTACACTATATGCTAATCTAGAGTCTCGCTGCGGTGGTAAGGTGCATAAATGCAAGCCCCTCATGGGGGTACCTCCCGCAGGAAAGTCTAGTGTGCCATATCGGAGTCTCGTCGTGGCGGTAAAATGCATAAATGCACGCCCCTCATGGGGGTAACAACCACGGGAAAGTCTAAAAATGACACCAAACAAAATGCAACTACGCTATATGGATGCAAGGCTAATATGTGACGATATGTTACAAAATTAAATTCTAATGCAAGCTTAAATGGATGCAACTAAATGGATAATTAAACTAAGATATAATACAACTATCTAAATGCATGCAAAAATATAAATATGATGAAGATTTGGATTAAAAGGGATCATACTCATGGGTTTCCGGCCTCAGGAGTATCCAGTGAAATCAGAGGATGTAGTATCAAATTGGCCAAGAGTGGCCTTTGCAGAAGACGCATCTACATCCCTGGCTCCCGAACCAGAGTCGCCGCCCTCCACAATCTCGAACCGGGGACCCATACTGTTAAACCACTCGGCATTCTGTGCCGCAATCGCTGGGTCCACCTCCTCCTCATCAACTACCGGCTGAGCAAAAACCGGCGCAGAAGAATATTAGTCATGCTGAATATTGAAATCACCAAACACCCTAGAACCCTGATCATACGTACCCGCCCTCTGGCCACATGAAATAGGACGGATGCGGGCCAACTGGCTCCCTATACCCCTCCCTACACCAATTATCGTAAGAAGGGTATTGGCCAAGAGCCAAGTCATAATACATCTTGTCCATCCGCTGCGACAAAAGAGCTCTATCCCGAGCTTCCTCCTCTCGCCACTTAGCTGCCGCCTCTCTTTCCCTAGCCGCTGCCTCTCTCTCCGTAGCTGCTGCCTCGGAGGCCAAAGTCATATCGGCCATGAACTGGATCAAGGAAGGATACAAATGTGGGTAACTGGGAGTGGTGGAAGTGGATGCCTCGGGTTGGGATGAATTGGGCCAAGGGCGCCACTACTGCTGATGATAGAAGGGGTTCAAATAAGGCAAGGTGGTGGAAGTGGGGCCCTGCTCCTCTCTCCTATATGTAGTGACGGGGGCAGTAGGATCTCGCCTAAATGCGGTAATTGGAGCTAAAAGATCTTCCGGGGTTTCCTCAGGTGGTGGTGGAGGGTTCTCCTCCACAAGGGGAAGGAGATAGTGCGCGCTATCAGGAACCACTTTCATAGCCGCACTATTCGGGAGGGGAATAGAATTTACCCCTCGAATCCTCCAATACGTCTTCCCGTCCTCAACTCTCTTCACTACCCACTCAAGCTTCTTTGAAATGTAATCCTCCGTCAACAAGGAGCATCCCCCTAAACACCTCAAATTACGCTCATCTAGAGCATCTCTACAAAGGGCATGGGCAATCTTGGTAACAATCCCCCCTATATGGATTCCGGTCGGGCTAAATGGGTCATTGGAGATTTTTTGAAAGTGGATAGCGACATGGTGACCAATGTTGACTCCAAACTAATTCGGCTTTTGGAACAAATAAGCCGCCAAAATCGAGAGCTCATCGGCCCTAAAGTTGTGACACTCCTCTCTTCCAAACAACGTCCAACCCATAAACCTATGCCAAAACCTAATAGGGACATTGTGGCAAGCATTTGCCGGCCTCTTAGTTCCCTTCGCAAATTCCATTCCCGAGATAGCAGTCCAAACGTCATTCACATTAAAGTTTTCGGGGACTTTGTATGACTTATGAAATTTGACCCCTAATACCTTACAAAATTTCTCAAGGGGAATGCTAAAGGCAATA